>CAUYPK010025584.1:0-19854 GCA_963574355.1 Loris lydekkerianus | reverse complement strand
TTAAATTTCCCTCCATTCCTCCTTTCCTACCAACCCACCCCCCCACCCAACAATCAAAAATGCAATTTTTATAATTAATTAAAATTTTTAAATTTTTTTTAAAATTGTTTCACTGGCAAAAAATTAAAAAAAAAAAAAATTTTAAAAAATTTATAAAAATACAAAAAAGCTAGGATGGTCTGCCGGGGGGGGGGGGGGGTCGGGAGGAAAGGAGGAATGGAGGGAAATTTAAACTATACAATATAGCAAGACAGTAGTTTTCCAAAACTCCTCAGTGGTGGTTCTCAAACTCCCTGTGTGCCATAACACCTGGGATACCCATTGTGGCTGCTAATTTTAGGGCCCCAACCCTAAAGATTCTGATCAGTAAGTCTGAAATAGATCTCTAAGATATACATTTATAACCTTCTCTCCAGACATTTCTGTGCTGGTAGCCTGGGGCAACCATACCTTGAGAAGCTTCGAAAATTTAGATTGTCCCCACAGAACACTTTCAGGGTAAACAGCCTGTGCTTGTTGTCAACTTTTGCCAGATGAGAGGCAGGATGGATGATAAACAGCAGCTGCTTAGGTTTAAATGTCTAGGGAAGTAAGCACAGGTGGTAGGAGATTCACCAGCCTTCTAAGGCACTAAGCACCAAGATTCCCATCTGCCATGAGCCTCCCTCTCCCATTGCCCAGCTGTTAGACAGCTTTCTCACACCCCTCCTCTCTTCCACGTGCAAAAACTTTGTCATGAACTGAACTATGTTCCCCCAAAATTAATGTATTGAAGCCCTAAGCTCCAATGCAACTGTATTTGAGATAGGACCTTTAAAGAGGTAATAAAAGTGAGTTTATGAGGGCAGGGCCTTAATCTATAGGACTAGTGTCTGTGTAAGAAGAAGAGACACCAGAAATATCTCCTTCTCTCCCTGCAAGTACACAAAACAAGCTGCGTAAGGACAGAGCAAGGAGGTGGCCATTCATAAACCAAGCAGAAGGCTCACGACACTCCAACGCTGCTGGCCCCTTGATCGTGGACTTTTAGCTTTTGGAACTGTGAGAAAACTAATTCTTCTTGTATATGCCACCCAGTCTGTGGTATTTTGGTTATGACAAGTTAAGTAGATTAATAATATATCTTCCCTCAAAGCTCATTTAGGTATTTCTCACTCAAGAAACCCCCCTTCCATAACACTACTTCACTGCTCAAGTTTCCAGGAAGGTCAGTTCCCAGAAAAGTTGTGGAATTTGATTTAAAAACCCTATGCAACTTGGGGATGAGGAGAGGGAGCTGCTCAGATACTCTAATTACTTTTTTTAACAAGAGCATGTGTTACAAACAAGAATTTTATGTCCTGGCATCTAATCTCATTGCCTTTATTCTACTGTTTACAGAATGGCTCTGAGGTCATGGAATGGCTAAGAACAAATCATGTAAGATCTAGGCCGTTATAATGACGTTTCTACTCTGAGTCCCATGAAAAGCCATTGGAAGGAGGAAAGCAAGAGAGTCATATGATTTATGTTTTAAAATGATCAATTGGTTACTATGTGAAGACTAGTCTATATAAGTCAAGAACCGAAGCAGAGAGACCAAGTAGGAGGCTATTGTCTTATTGACAGATGACAATGATTTAGATTAGAATAGTGTATGGTATTGGGAATTGGTCAGGTGCCAGATAAAAAGATTTCCCTCTTTATCTGTGGGAATTATGTACCAAGACACTTACTGGGTGCCTGAAACCACAAACAGTATTACATAGTATAATGAGGTCAATGAGGTTTAAGAACTCATCCTAGAAAAAAATGCCACACACTTCACTGCTGAATATCACTACTGTCACCTTCAAAGTACTCCCTTAGGAAGCTGTGCACCAACACCAGTGTCTAGCCCACCCTTCCACGCAATTGTGGAACTCTTTTTCTAGAATTGCTATTAGAGCAGTTATCTTATGAAATCTGATGATTAAGTTTGCAAACTCATTCTAGAAAAAGTGCTTTGAAGGGTGGACTCAGGGCTGGCCTCAGTGTATAGCTTCACAAGGGGAGTACTTTGAAGGTGACCATAATGATACTCAGGAATGAAGTATGTAGCACTTTTTCTGGGATGAATTCATGAACTTAATGGTCCAACCTCATATACTATATTTTTTTCCTAAACAAACATACCTATGAGAAAGTTTAATTTATAAATTATATAAATTATAATTTATAAATTAGGCACAGTGAAAATAAACATACCTATGAGAAAGTTTAATTTATAAATTAGGCACAGTGAAAATTAACAATGACTAATAACAAAATAGAACAATTATGACAATATACAGATTGTTATAAAAATTATCTGAATGTGGTCTCCCTTTCTCTGTCTCAAAATATTTTATTGTGTGTAGTATTTTTAGACCATGGTTGACCACAGGTAACTGAAACCATAGAAAGTGAAAATGCAGATAAGGGGGACTACTGTATTTAAAGGTAAAGACAGCAATTTTTGCTAATGTTTTGATGTATTATGGTATTATGTCAAAGAGAAGGGAGGAATAAAAATGTTGAGATTGTGGTTAATTTAGTAGGCCTGTCCAGAACTAGCTACTTGGAGAGATAATTGGCTGGATCTATCTGTCTATTACAGTTTATAAACCAAAACATTAAAATGTTCATTGCTAATGATATAATTATAGAAAAACATTTATCTGCTACTTTGGCTTATTTCTAATTTTTAAAATATTAAAATAATTTTTAAAAATTGCACATATATGAAAAAAATGGTCACTTGGAATTCAGGGTAACAAGGTCTCAATTTCAAGGGATATTTCTGATATGTGAGATTAAAGGAAAGACCCTGAAGAAATTGATTCTACACCTTTATTTAACTTGGGGACAAAAGATAATTAAAATAAGCTATATATTTAAATGTTTTGATGACATTAGTTTGGAAATTCTTTAAAAACATTTGACGGGTGAATAAAATAAAACCATAAGAAAAGAAAAAAAGAAATATAGTCTATGAATCTTTTTGAAGAGGTTTTTCTTTTCTTAGGCAGTATTGCCTGCAGCAGTTCTCTGGATCCTAGAGATAAGATCAAAGGCATGACTCACTCTTACTCTCAAAGCAATGCAGTTCACTTTGAAGTAAACTTTTAATCCTGTCTTAATGTTTTTATAAGTCATATATATTCACATGTCTATATATTTGTATTAATATGCACCTTGTTTGTGGTGGTTTTATTAACATTAATACAGAAGAAGAAAAAATCCATGTATATCATATATAAAAAAATAGGACTTTCATGTTTGATATTCATATGACAGGCTTATCTTAGATTCATATAAAAGTTTTATTTTTAATATGACCTACTACTTGTAGATGTAATTTTTAAATCTCTGTGTATATAGTTTCACTATAAAAAATTCTGGAATGACAACACTATTCTTTTTTTAAAAATATCTTAGTGAATTATGCTACTACTGTTAAAAAATAATTCAGACAAAATGAAACGATCTGTAAAAATATCTTCCTTAAAATAGTCCAACTATGAAACAAAAAACCCAGAGACATTTAAATGTTCTTTTTAATTACATTTCCCTTAAAGATATAAAATTATATTAATATAAGAAAGATTATAGATAGTGAAACAATGCATACATGATCAAAAAAATGAGAAATAATGATTGGAAAATAAGATCAGGTTAAAATTTTGAAGTATAGGCATTTGCGATAGAGCTGGATTACTAGCTGAACACATCTCACACTTTAATTATATTCCTGAAAGATCAGGGGGTCTTAGAGACCAACATAAAACAACAGAAAAACACAGGGGGCATTAGGCTTCCAAGAAAAAAAGCTGAAAACCAAATTTCAAAGGCATCAAGATACACATATGTTAAGGATAATAATTTAAAATAAGCTTTTAGAAAGAAAAATAATTGTTTCAACAGCGATTTTTTAAATATGTAAAATAAATTAACAAGAAAATAAAAAGAAAGATTCTAAATGTTTCTCCCTTTTTTTATGGGGCCAAAAGATGAGGAAAACAATAATTACAGACATTCACAATAGCCTACTTACAAAATTGATTTACTAGGATGATCACTCGTTGGATTATAACAGAAATTTCACCATAAATTTGAAAGTCATCAAGACGTTTTAAACATGTTAACAATCACAGTGGAATTAAATTAGAAATTAACAAAAAGAAAAATATCTGGAAGGTCCTTCAAATATTTGAAAATAAAGTATCACATTTTTAAATAATCATTGAGAAAAGAATAAATCAAAAGAGTAATTAAAAGTTATTCTTAACTAAATGAAGATGAAAACATACCATAAAAATCTGTAAGATATAGCTAAAAGAGGAATCAGGAAAAAAATTCATACCACAAACTTCTCATATTAGAAGACAGATCACAAATCAGTAGTGTTATCTCCCATCTTTAAAAAAACTACAAAAAGAAAAGCAAATAAAACCCTAAAAAAGTAGAAAAGAGGAAATGATCAAGATAAAATTAGAAATCAATGAAATAGAAAAGTAAACAAAACAATTAGATCAATTTATAAACCTCTAACCTCTAACCAATTTGTTCTTGAACAAATTACCAATATCAGGAATTAAAGCAGAGGCATCACTACAGATTCTACAGATACTATAATTAGAATATTCCAATATATCTATAGATATTAAAATCAGACATTAGAAAAGAGAAGTTAACAGTATCACAAACTAGATCAGGTCAAGGAATTTTCAAATTTAGATTAAATGACAAAATTATTTGAAAGGTACAACCTACCAAAGCTCAATCAAGAAGAAAGATATAAAAATATACTAGCCCTATAGCTGTTAAAGAAATTTAATTTGTAAGGCTGGGCATGGTGGCTCGTGCACTCTGGAAGGCGGGGGTGGGTGGATTGCCTGAGCTCAGGAGCGTGGGCCAGAACAAGACCTATTCTAAAAATAACTAGGTGTTGTTGTAGGAACCTGTAGTCCCAGCTACTTGGAAGGCTGAGGCAAGAGAACAGCTTGAACCCAAGATGTTGAGGTTGCTGTGAGCTGTAATGCCATAGCACTTTACTGAGGGCGATATGGTGAGACTCTGTCTCAAAAAAACAAAAATCCAAAGAAAAAATTAATTTTTAGTTTAAAACATTTCCACAAGGAAAACTCCCAGATTGCTTTGCTAAGAAATTCTACCAGATATTTAATGAAGAAATAATACCAACTCTTTACAAATATTTTCAGAAATTAAAAGAGGAACTAATACTTGCCAAATTATACATTAATATCAGAATTATTTCAACAACAAATCCAAAGTCACTCAAAGGAAAAAAAACTGCAAACCAATGTCTCTAAAGACTATACACGCAGGATTTTAACAATATGTTAACCAATCAAATTAAACAATGTATAAAAAGAATAATAAAACATGACCAAGTTTATCTTAGGCATGCAGGTTTGGTTTGACACTTAAAATTCAATCAGGTAATAGTCCTTAGAATATTTATCATTAAAAAGATGGCCATCCCAAGTGTTGGTAAGGAATTGGATGGAATGGAATTCTATGTACCGATAGTGGAATGTCAAATGGGATAACTACTTTGCAAAAGACTTCGGCACTTTTTTAAAAAGTTAAACATATTTTGGCTTTATTGCCAGCATGTATGAGCTTATAAGTATCATTCTCACATTTACACTAAGAAAAAGCTAGCCAAATAAAAAAATCAATGACTTTTCTTGAACCCGTCCATGAACTGAGGTTGCAGTTTATATTGCCATCTGGAAATCCAAAGAGTCAGATGAACAGATTGAGTCACAGCTGAGATCTGCTTACCTGGAAAAGATGCTGAACCATAAACCAGTAGGAACACATACTTGGTAATTTTTAGGAATTGCTAGAGGCTGAGTGTGGACTTGTGTAAGAATGAGAAAATTCTGGGAGTCACAGTCTTAATTAGGTTCCCACACTTTCCTAGCCTTTTCTTCCAGGTATCCCACCAGGATTTCATAGTGAGAATGTGAGAGAGATGCCCCTGGCACCATTTAGAGGAAGGGAAGAGTAGCTATGTGAAGGACATGTGGATCCCTTTCTAGGGAAGGTCTACTCTTCAGAGAAAATCAGGCTTCTGCACCAGACTACAATTCTGAAAATTGTGGGGAAAGGAATTCCTCTAAACCCCAACTCCGATAAGCCTTGTGATCTCACCTAAAAGGAAAAAGGAGACTTCAGAGAAATGGATTGGACATGCTGTAGCTAGGATGCAGGGACAAAAACATTTGTGAAGATCACTTCTCCAAGACTCGGGCTCACTAAAAGACTGAGACATAATCAGAAGATTATGTTAACTGAATGCTCTACCTCCTTCACATCCGTAATTTTGTGAAAAATGATGGTGACTTAACAGCAGGAAAGCTAAAAGATACAAGCTTTCTCTAAGGACTGGTACACAGAGAAGCCACATATCCAAAATTAGAGCCAAAACAAGGACCCTAGAAAAAGTTAAAGGCTCTGGTACCTATAGCCTACGTTTATGTTTAATAAACATTAAACCTAACTTAGCTTGCAAACAGATTAATATAAATCTTCACTCAAGAGACCCCTTTGATACACCATGATAAATTGGCCTTTTGATACAACCTGTCTAGCATTCAACAAAAATTATAAGTCATGTCAAAAGAGAAGAAAAAATAGTTTGAAGGAACAAAGCAATCATCATAGCAAAACTTAAGTAAGATGTGGATGCTGAAATTCATATCAGAAAGGCAATTTAGCATAACTGTTAAATATGTTAATGACTCTACTGGGAAAATTAGTCAACATGCAAGAACAGATGGGTAACTTTAGGAGAGAAGTGGATATTATTAGAAAGGATCAAAAGAAAATGCTGGAATACAAAAACATAGTAAAAGAAATAAATGCCACCACTGATGGGCTTGTCTGTAGACTTAACAGATAAGGATGAGGAAGGAAAATGTAATGAACTGAAAGATGGTTCAGTAGAAATTTCACAAACTGAAATACGAAATAAGAAAAGAATGAAGAATAATTAATAAAAAGACCATCCAAGATCTGTAGAACAATATCAAATAATGTAACATATACATAATGAGAATAATAGAAGAAGGAAAAGAATGGAGCAGAAGAATTTTTAAATTAATAATGGTCAAATGGTTTCTAAAAATAAATGAAAGACAATAAACCAAAGACACTCAGAGAACACACACACACACAAAAAAACAACAACAAAACTTTCTAGTGATTTCATACTCAAACACAGAAAAAAAAAAAAAAAAAAAGATAATAGAAAATATTGAAGTATGCCATAGGGAAAAAGCCACCTTAACTTTATAGAAAGAAAAAAATAAAGATGTCAAAATGACCAGAATTAGTATTAGATGCTATTTTTTTTTTATTGTTGGAGATTCATTGAGGGTACAATAAACCAAATTACACTGATTGCATTTGTTAGGCAAAGTCCCTCTTGCAATCCTGTCTTTCCCCCAAAAGGTGTGGCACACACCAAGGCCCCACCCCCCTCCATCCTTCCCTCTCTCTACTTTTCCTTCTCCCACCCCTTCCCTCCATCCCTCTCTCTTTTCTTCCCTTTCCCCACCCCTACCCTCCTTCCCTCTCTCTGCTCTTCCTTTCTCCACCACCCTCCATGAAATGATTTAAATTTAAATTTGTAATAAAGAATAACAATGTGTCCTAGTGAACAAATCATTTTAATAGTTTGGGTATATTCAGACTTCTTTGGAAAAATTTATCTTTATCAAGAACATGTCTCAATCTGGTGATATTTGGGGGCTTGTTGGTTTGTTGTCATGATTACCAAATTACCCTGGTAATCTTGAGTCATAATGGTCAGGCAATTCATACACTGTCCATCAAGTGGAATTTTTCAGTTTTTGCCTTCAGATGTTTTTAGATGTAAAACATCTGAAGAAGATTTTTAAAAAAACAGAAATGTTAAGTCTAACTTACTGAAAAATACCATTACATATCCAGAAGTAAGAATGTCATCACTAATACCTTAACAGGAAATCAAAAATTCCTTTTAATTAATTAATTTCACATGCATGTCTCAATGAACAGAAATTGACATATCAAAAGAGCACCTGTCTTTCAAGTATTAACTGAAATAATAGAAGTCCTTAAGTAATTATATTTTAACAGAAGTGCTCAAGATTTAATGTCAAGCCTTTATGCAATGTCAGGGAGAACTAAGAGCTCTGTGTTTAAAAGAAATAGAGAATATTACAGCTGTTTTACCTTTTTTCTTACGACATCAGCCTAACATAGCGCTGGGGCAATCCTGTGTGAAGAATGGCGACAATATATTACAGAGAAATACTTTGCATTAAATTATTTACTATTCTTACATAAAAAATCAGTCTCTTTACATAAAAAAGGTGAACAAGAAAGAAAACTGCTAAGCTCGTATTATAAATGCTATTAATTTAGAGAACTTTTTTATGACCAAAAAATAAAAGGTGACTTACCTAGGATTTTATAGAAGGAAACAGAATAAAAGTGAATATAATTACAAACAAATTTTACAGCCATGGAAAGCTGAATGATGGAGCAAATTAATATTATTTTATTTATTTATTTATTTATTTATTTATTTATTTTTGAGACAAGGTCTTAAGCTGTCACCCTGAGTAGAGTGCCATGGCATCATCATAGCTCACAGCAAGCTCCAACTCTTGGGCTCAAGCAATTCTCTTGCCTCAGTTTTTTCTTTTTTAGTACAGTCAGGGTCTCGCTGTTGCTCAAGCTGGTCTTGAACCTGGGAGCTCAAGCAATCCTCCCACCTTGACCTCCCAGAGTGCTAGGATTACAGGCATGAGCCACTGCACTCAGCTGATGGAGCAAAGAGACTAACAAATAACTGTAAGTCTCAATTCTAATTCTAGGATACTAAGTCTAATTCTGGGATGCTGAGTATCCAAACACCTCATTTGTAAATGACTTGAATAATACTCATGCCTGGGCCAGCAATGAGAGATTTTTTTTGGTTCAACAAGAAAGGAGCTACTGCAGGCAGAAAGAAGAGACTTCACCTTCGGTAAAAGTGCAGTTTTAATTTGGCAAAAATCCACATCTGACACATTCTTTAAGTGCCTTGTAGGCAATTATGTTCTTCACAAGATGGTTGTTTTGTGACAAAAGGACCAACTGTGAAGAATTGTTCCATATCTGGCAGATCCTAGCCGAGATGGAAACCTTGGGCAAAAGCAGAGATATTAACTGAGAAATAAGGGAATACTGGACATGCAATAGATGGCTGATTTATGAACGTACTCTTCCAAAACTTAGGGGTTAATGCCATGACCTGATTCAAAAGGAAAAGTTAATGTGCTAACAAATACAATTACAACTATATAGCTGCAAATATCTTTTGGAGACAAAGAGGAAAGGTAGGTAAAGAGAACGGCATGATAAACTACAAGGTCTGTGAATACACACACACACACACACACACACACACACAAATGAACAGAAAACCTACCTAAATGAGCAAGATAAAGCTGCTAAGAACAATGTAAGAAGGATAATACTGAAAAACAAGCTGCAATGACTGAGAAATATTAAGGATGATGAGGATTTTCTAAAAATACTTGTTTGGTACAAGGATAAGAAAACACAGATCTGTTACTTAGAGCAGTCATGTTAGTTGTAACAACTACCATGTAATACCCATGTCTCTTAATCATCTCTGCAAAAAGTGCACTATACCACGTTGGTCTCCATCTGTCAAGTTTTGGTAAGTACTGTAGGCAGATTATCTCCCTGAACACCACCCCCCAAACACTACCATGAGGTGTATATTGCTATCATCCTTTTTCTCACAGATAGGGATATTAAAACTTAAAGAGGCTGAGTAACTTGTCCACGGTCACACAGACAGTGTAGAGTCAGAGCCAGGATTTTAACTCAAGTAGCCTAATTTTAGAACCCATGCTTTTAATCATATATAGTACCTTACTATCTGTCCCATCAAAACAAATCATCTTTCAGACAGAAATGATAGAATATGCATGCTTGTGAGAATATTAAAATCCAAGATACCTGTGAGGCATCTAGATACTCTAAATGAGTTTTAGTCCCTTGGCAAAGACTATTTACCTTTCAGAAGACTAAAAATACAGACCAATGAGATCACTATAAATCCTAGATGATCTATGAAGAGTCTTAGAATAACCATCTAGTATCTCAAGAAGATGATAGTCAGCTAAATGGTTTCTCAAGCTTCCAGAATAATGGGAAGTTGGATGTCCCATTAACAATAGGCTGTCTATATTATGTCCATCCTAGGAAAAATTTTAGATGGTCTACCAAATTATAGTTATTAAAGTATTTGGTCAGTCAGCAAAGGTCAGCCTGTATTCATTAAGACTAGAACATGACAGAGGAAACATTTATATTTTCAAACTAAAAAATATAGTAAAAAAATTTTAAGGCTTAAAAAAAGCCTTTTTGATCAAAGGAAAGCAGTAGACAGCATGTGTGCAATGTAGGAAAGACCATGGCTTTTTATAGAACACACCAAGGCATTTCTAAGAGGTTGTACGAGTTTATGAAAAGAGTTTACAGGTAGACCAATATCAAGCAGAAGAAAATCTTATAATGACACGATGACTTTATTTAGAGAGCTGCTTTCTGTCCTCTCTGGATCAACATTTCTATCCACAAAGATATAGGCATATTTAACACCTTTAAGGATGGTCAAAAAGGAAAAGTTAACAAATGCATAATTTTCCAGGAAGATTTCCAAATTACCTTAATAGGAGAGGATGATGGACTAAACGTAACCAGATAAAATACAATAAGGATCTGTATTTAAGATATACACTTTGGCTAAACTAGCAGAATGGAGATGTGGTGTTCCTGAGGCAAGTACCAAAATGCTGTGGGACCAGGTGCAGCAGCTCAGGCCTGTAATCCTCTGGGAGGCTGAGGCAAGAGGAAGAGGATCACCTGAGCTCAGAAGTTCAAGTTTAGTCTGAGGAAGAGTGAGATCCTGTCTCTATTAATAATCATAAAAATTAGCTGGGCCTTGTGGTGGGTGCTTGTTGTCCCAGCTACTTGGAAGATTGAGGCAGACGATAGCATGAGATTAGGAGTTTGAGGTTGCTGTGAGCTATGAAGATGCCAGGGCAATCTAGCCAGGGCAAGAAAGAGAGAAACACACATACACACACCCAAACACTGTGAGACCCTGAGTTGAAAGGAAGTTCAACATGAGTCAGCAGAACTCTCTACCCTGGACATGCCATGAGGAACTATACTATTTCTTTCAATCCTGGCCCTCAGTAAGTTAAAAGGCTTCTGGAGGAGAATGACCAGGATGATCCAGGCTTAGGAGGAAAAGCATATATGAAGAACCTGGAGAGGAGAAGCACTGAGCATATTTCATCTGTAGAGAAATGTGTCTTCATCAGTTTAAACATTCTTGGGTGCAAGTAACAGAAACTCCAACTTAGATGCTAATCATGGATAAAAGCATCACACCCAGAGAAGACATCCAACAACAACAGCTCTTCTTATAGCTCTACAATAAGAGAAAGAGAGGAAACTTTTCCCAAAAGATTTCTGTTGTGACTTCATTGGTCAGAATTATGTCTCATTACCATTTCTCGCCTCATCACTTAACAGGATGGGATTCGTCCTATACTAAACAGCTCACTTAACTAGTGACTAGCAATGTTCCTTTGACACATAATAATATCAGAGGAAAGGGAGATATATTTGAGCAAAACTGAGAGTTCTGTTAGAAATAAAAAAGAGGAGACTAATAAAGTCCATCATAAGAAGTCATATGGAAAATTTGATTATAGATTGCAATAATTTAGCAGTTGCTATATAGAAATACATCCATGATTTGAGAAGAGGGAACATTCTGCTAATGTTTGAAAGTTAAAGGTGGATATACAGTAAGCCAGCATAAATGGTATTTTCTGCCTACTGACTGAGACCCTTGCTCTACACATGTTCTTTGGAGGAAAAATACTATATTGCCCCCCCCCCCCCGAAGTCTTCCATCCAAAGCCCAGTCCACAATTATTTGGGTTTTATTCTGCACAAAAGCATTGCCAAGAAGGCGAATGAAAACTAAAATTGCAGCCACTAGCAACCTGCAAAATAATGCCCGGTTCTCTGGGTACACGAACCTAGAACAAAGATGCTCTATATTTTCCAGCAACTCCCCACGTTGTCAACATCCACCGAAAAAGGGACCTTTCTGAAACTTTCACCAAGATGCCATGTGTACTAGTCAACCTGGCAGTGCTTCCAATACTAGGTTTCTCTGATTGAATTTTGTAACTTACTAAAATAAGTTGGAAAGAATAGAATATCAGTTCAAAATAATCACAGTGAAATAACAATTATTTCAATGCTTAAGAGTTTGCAAAGCACTTTTCCACCTTTAAAGTAGGGATTATGATTATTCTCATTCTTTATAGATGAGGATATTCAGATTCAAATTTAAATGCATGAATTTTGATTTTCCAACCTGTTTCTACCTGATTCCAAATAAGTGCAATAATAATTGCAATTCTTCTTCCCTCTCCTCTTCCTCCATTCTTCTTCCTCCATCTTTTTTTCTTTAATTGAATTCATAAATCTTTTTCTGGTAGCAATAACAAAAAATTTTTATAATAATACTTATTTCTTAAACTTGTAAGATCTTTAAAAACAAACTCTGTCCTTCCCATATTTTATTGCTTACTGAGGGCTTTTTATGCTTTTCCATGCACCCAGAATGATAGTCAAGTATCACAATAATGGCCTCTTTTCAGCAGTTGATTCACATTATGTATTCCCACTATGGTTCTGTTTCCAGGAAAAGAATGCATTGGACACAAGCTCCAGGATGATATCAACTTTCCTTTTCTATTGTATGGTCCCTTCCTGATGACCCAAAGTTGAAATGACTTACATTAAGAATAACTTTTTATGCTGAATTCAAGTTCTTGTCAAGTCTTCACTATGTTGCAGATTTATTGCTAATATACAATGAATGCCTCCAATTTCCTGTTCTTTATTAAAATATTATAAACCAGTATATTTAAATAAATCTCAGTGCCACTTTACCAGAAATAAAGTTGAAGAGCAAAGAAGTAAAATTTTTCTATATGCTGAAGTCCATAGGTCACCTTTATATTAAGAAGTAAAAAGGAAAATAATAGAAATGTCAGAATGATAACAAGCACTGAGCACAACTGGAGAAGGAAACAGGAGGTGAGACTGTTCACTGTATTCATACTAATCTTTTAAAATTCATTTATGCCATCAAGTATTCATTTAAGTAAATAAGTTCAATTAATAATTTAACCAAATAAGAGAAAGATGGATAAGAAGTACTAAAAAGAAAGGAAGAAAAGAAGAAAGGGATGAAGGGAAGGGGGGGGGGAAGAAAGGGTTTTGTTTATATTTTGCTTAGGTCCTCAACTAGCCTCACAAATTTTTATTTAGGAGTCTTGAAAAGCTTTCATACATGTTTTATTGAGTATTTATTTATTTATTTATTTAGAAATTAGGCCTTTCTATGTTACCCAGGCTGCTTTAAAGTTCCTGGCCTCAAGCAATCCTCCTGCCTCAGCCTCCCAAGTAGCTGGGGCTACAGGTGTGAGGCACCACACCCCATATCATCATTAATTTTTTGAGAATTGTTAGAATATATTTTCAAATGCTCTAGATCTTTATGGATTTAAAAGGAGAGTACAGACAGGAAATCACTTCTGGGGAAAAGAGGAAAAATAATAATAAGAGGTAACATAGGGATTCCTGATTTATTTTTTTTTTAGGCAGAAGACCTTAAATTTGCACTTTTGAGGGATGATAAAAAAAAAGGAATAAATAATTAGCTAGTTGTAAATCAAATGAGATACTCTGAGGAGAGTGAACCCCTAAATTTAAAAATGAAAAGATTCCCTAGGACCCAGTGATTGACTCCTTACTCTGAAAAGAAGCGTAATTCTCACCAAGTGTTGGCTGTATCACCACAAAATGACTCCATCTGAAAACAGATGCAGAAACACAGCACACCTGATTGTTATGAGATGTGTTATGAGAAATGTGTAAAGAGATATTCACTATCAACTCACCTACAAAATCAGGACACTTCACAGAATTCCAAATAGTATTGTTAGTCTATTCTAGACTAACAATTTTAACTAACTTTTAAAGGAGTTTCCATAAAATCTGTCTTATAATAGAATCAGAATGAGGCTTGCACTTTAAAATCAGAATTAAAATATTTTAATGAAAAGATATTCAAGTAGTCAATGCAAGGCTACGTCTCCATCGTTTTTTGTTTGTTTTGTGTTTCTTTATCATAATTCTAGACTCTGAGATATCTTCCCAATGTTACTGTTCTTCTATCTGGAAATTATATTTTCTTCACTTCTCCCATTTTCAGGGTTCATTTTTTGCATTCATTATGTTTACTTAGAATATTCAAGCTACTTAATAGGGCAGAATAACAGTACTATACTTTCCTCCTTGGTATGGTAACATATTATAATAAAATTTAAAAGTTCATTGATATCAAGAATTCAAATTCTGTAAACAATTCTAACAATTCTATAATATTTTGTTAAAATAAGGAAATTGTATGAACAAGAACCTTTTCGTGCCTGTCAGAAGCTACAAGACATGTTTAAGATACATGAATAAATTCAATTGTGTTTACAAAGTCCCAGTGTTTCATTTCTTGACCTGTCAGATCCCCAAGAGAATGAAGGTTAACAAGATACACTTCAGGCCCTTAGGAAAGTTTCAGTTTCAGATATGCAAACGTCAAATGTAAATGCAGAGGGCAGTGGCAGTCTACAAACACACACCTGGTCGGATAAAACCGATTAAGGCAAGAAGGGATCCAAATTCAAATTAGCTTCCTTCAGTGACTATTCTAGACTCATTGAACATCTGTTCCCAAGAAATTGGGCCTCAAATTAGAAATCCCTTAGCAGAACAGCATTATTTCATTATGTGGACCCTGGAATTGTGCTCCTCACCTCCCCATTGCAGCCCACTGCCCATTCCTTCTTTTAGCCTTCAGTTGGCCTTTTCTTCTAGTGCAATATTCACAGTATGCAGAAAACACTCCCCCAAAGTATTAACCTGGGCAAACTAAGTATTTAAACCTGAAGAAAATTGAGAAAGCTGCAGAAGCGGGAAGGTCTCTTCAGCCTTCTCCAGCACCCTCTCTCCTGAAACAAACCATAGAAACTCAGATTTACCTCCCCTCTTTTTCTCTGTAGAAATAAGAATTCCCCATTCCCCTCCTTCCCTGGGCAGGCCACAAAACCCGAGAAGGTCAGACTGTGACCTTCACCCTACCTTCTCCCCTGGAGACTCTCATGTGGTAGGTGTCCTGTCCTATGCCCAGAGGAGAGGAATGCCACACAGAAAGGTCAAAAGAATGTGAACACACAGGCCTTGCTAACTGCCCCCAGTTGGTCACCATTAGATGATACCCTTTGTCTCACAGTTACACTTCATGCCTGTTCACCTAGTTTGTCCTGAGTCTTTGGTTCTTTATTTTCTTACAAAAATTCCCAGTCATATAAAACTTATATTAAATAAATGTGTGTGCTTTTCTGTTGTTAATCTGTTCTTTTATCATAGTAGTCTCAGTCATGAACCTTGAGATAAACAAGGAAGAGATTGTTTCCCCCCCCCCATAGTCTCTAGATTTATCACAACCTAAGTTTCCAAATTAAGCTCTAGTTACTGATATTTTCTTTTTATGTCAGACTGAGGATTCTCCAGGCTTTGGAAGAGTGAACCAATTCCACTTGTGGAAGAAATTATTCTGTGCACGCAGTCCATCTAGTTTTGCCGCAGTTCTGTGTGGCCATCTGATCGTGTTCTGATCTGTGGAATGTGAGTGGGGATGATGTGCAGCACTTCCAGACCTAATTCCTGAAAAACATTCCCTGGATAATCCCGCATGCTCTTCTATCTCCTGCAGATTGGTGCAAAATAAATAAAAATATAAATAGATGTTAGGCAGACTTTGAAGGAAGCAGAATAAAATTGGTTTTAAATCTAATGAACTTCCTTCATTAGAAAAAAAAAAAGAACAATTTTATTTAAGTTGCAGTAAATGTTAACCTGTAAAAAAAAAAAAAAAAGTGTGTGTTGTTTACCTGAATGGGTCTGCAAAAATTTACATTTGCATCAGGCAGTTGCATTCAAGTTGAAAGCCAGAATTGCAAACTCTTACTTAAAGTTACTAGTTAATGGTCAGGATAGTTAAGAGATTTAAAAAGAATTTTTTTCTCTTACTTTCTTTTTTTAGTTCCATGAGGAATGGAAAAATACAAATTTAACTGCCTTCTGAATCACCTTACAATATAATTTGAGTTTTTGTGGCCACAAGGAATTCTTTGTAACAAAACTAAAATGATATGAAGGAGAGCAGCTTCCCGTAATTGATGATTTTTGGTCAGGAATTTTAGGTTGTATTTCTAATTCTACAACAGACTTATTAGATTACATGAAGTTAGGCAGGTTACTGTTTCTTTTCCAGGCAGGTTTGTGGGATGGAGTAGGAACACTAATATTCTTTTAAAATACTTTTTTACGATGACAGAACTCCCATGGACATTAGAGGCCCCAGCATACGCTGGCTCCTGTGCCTCTTACTTCACAGCTGCTCTCTTTTATCCTTTCTGGTTCTTCCAGCTGACTCTTTGTCCTTGATGCTACTCATCTGGTGGTTGTTTGCAACCAATGGAAGAAGTATGGAAACATTCCCTGGCAGAGCGGCACTTAGTTTGTATCATCTGTGACAGAAACATAATTACTCCCAAGGACTCAAATTAGATCTCCCATTTGACTTCACAATCCCACTACCAGGCATCTACCCAAAAGAAAAAAAATAATTTTATCACAAGGACATTTACAGTAGATTGATTACTGCAGCTCAATTTATAATTGCCAAGATGTGGAAACAACCTAAATGCCCATCAACTCAGGAATGGATTAAAAAACTATGGTAGATGCATAACATGGAATACGATTTGGCCAAAAAAAAAAAGATGGTGACTTCACATCTTTTGTATTAACCTAGATGGAGTTGAAAGACATTCTTCTCAATGAAGTATCACAAGAATGGAAAAGCAAATATCCACTGCACTCAACACTAATAAGAAGTCAGTAGATGATCTAATTCACACCCATATAGGAGAAAAACCCATTTCAATTCAACTTGGGGGGAGAATAAACAAGGAAAGGAGGAGAGAAGAGGGGGATTTGGGGTGCTCCCACTGAACGGGCACCATGTAGGCGTATACGGCACATCTTTTGGGTGTAGGACATAACTACAAGAGCGGCTGTACCTAACAATTTCAAATATTGTGATTTGGTTATTTGTACCCTTACATTAATCTAAAATAATAAAAAGAAGATATCCCTTGTTAAATATCAAAACATTTTCAGGCTTTACCAAATTTGGGGGTATTACAAATGATAGTGGCTCTTTTCTCAAGGAAGTTAATGTTTTCCACCTTCCCTAAGAAATAGATATAGTACATATTAGTTGTTAAATATTTCAAATGATATGTGTAGAGAAAATAGCTTTAGGAGTTTTTAACATAAATCTAACATACTTAACAAAAAAAGGGCTGACAATGGAGCAGCGGCCAACCCTACCTTTATCAAACAAAGTGGGAGGATACCTTGCCTCCTTTCCCTAACTGCTCATTAGATTGCCAAGACTAAAATTTCCATTGACTTGGCAATTAGTTGAGACTTAGATATTTAATTTTAATGATTTACTGCTTTTTTGCAATAACATTTTCCTTTACCATTACTAATACACTACAGCACAATTTTCTTTGAAAAGGCCTATAAGAGTAATTAAAGACAAAATATTCAGAGTACATATTTTTTATAACTTTACTAAGTGATGGGGGAGCTCATAAGGAAAGGAAATTGATGAATTGAAGAAACGAAACAGATGGTAGAACTGCATGCATGTGCCAACACACTCCAGCCTGCAGTCTGTTCCAGATTTTGCTAAGGCCAGGAACATAGTGAAAGTAATACCAGGAGCTTGATCCAGAAAAAAAAAAAAAAGCTCATGTTCCCCGTGGGTCCTTAAAATCAAGCTTCCTGGCTCTGACACAAGTAGCCCTATGTGCAGTAGTATTCCACGGAAGTGCTGGGTTTTCTGACCTTCTGGAAGTTTGTATGTTAAAGCATATGATACTTTTCAAGGGAAGAAAAGAAAAATCCTCTCTAAATAACTGTCAAGGAAATAGATGATATATGTAAATGGATATACAAATATAAAATTTCTCTTTTTCCTCATGTGCGACTATCATTTTTTCCCCCTTACTTGTAATTAAAAAGTACCTTCCTTTGTTTTTTATTAATAGATAGTGGTTGCCCTGCTAAGCAGTCTTTCATAGTTTCAGATGATTGGAATGAGAGTTCTGCTCTCATGGTGAATCAATGGTTCACCATTGATTACTTCAGTCTTCTAAGAAAACCTTTGAAGGAGCACTCTTAGGACAACAAGAATAGCAAAAAGAGAAAGTAAATCAAGGCCATTTTACTTTGGCTTCCAGATGTCTTTTCAGTTGCCAAAATGGCAGCAAATGAACATTTGAACAACAGGATATCATCCCTACTTTCTAATGAAGGTCATTTTTGATTAGTGTTTCAATTAGTGCCTTGTTAGTAAAATATACTCATCAATAAAATGAATGTGGAACAGAAATCAAGTGACAGTGAATTTTATTTTTTATATAAAAATCAATATACGTTGATTTTTAATTATTTATAAAAATAGAATGAGTTCTTTTTTTTTATTTATTAAATCATAGCTGTGTACATTAATGTGATCATGGGGCACCTGATCACATTAATGCATGCCTTAGCAAAATCTGGAACAGACTGTAGGCTGGAGTGTGTTGGCACATGCATGCGTTTAATACACTGGTTTCATAGACCGTTCAACACATTTTCATCATTCCACATTTACTAGAAACTAAATATTCAATACCATGAGACTGGTAAAATAAAGCATGTTATTTTTGGACTGTGGAATATTAGGCAGCCAAGGGGGTTGTTTTTTAGGAATATTAAACAAAATGGATGTTCAGTCCACTCGTGCTGCTATAACAGAACACCTGAGACTGGGTGATTTATAAAGAACAGAAATTTATTTTCTCAGAGTTCTAGAGGCTGGGGAACCTAAGATCCAGGTGCTGGCATCTGTAGAGGACCTTTATGCTAGGTTCTTGGGGTGGGGTGTTCTCACACTAGGGAAAGTAGATGGCAAAGAAAGAGAGAGAACAGGTGGCTCAAATGGCTTAGGTGCCAGCCACATACACCTGAACTGGCAAGTTCAAATCCAGCTGGGGCCCACCAAACAACAATGATGGCAGCAACCAAAAAATAGGCATTATGGTGGGCGCCTATAGTCCCAGCTACTTGGGAAGCAAAGGCAGGAGAATCACTTGAGCCCAGGTGTTGGAGGTTGGTATGAGCTGTGATGCCACCGCCCTCTACCCAGGGTGACAGCTTGAGGCTCTGTCTCAAAAAAGAAAGAAAGAAAGAAAGAAAAAAAGAAAGAAGGAAGGAAGGAAGGAAGGAAGGAAGGAAGGAAGGAAGGAAGGAAGGAAGGAAGAAAAGAGAGAGAGAGAGAAAACAGGCAAACTCCCTCCATCAATCTCTTTATATATAATGTCATTAATCTTCATGCCATATCCAGGGGTGGCAAACACGCGGCTCCCGGCCAAAATGAATGCGGCTCTTTGCCTCTTATCATTATTTTGTATACTGTGGCTCTTTGCCAAGTTTGGATTTTGTTATGCTGCTTCTGAGGAGGGACCTCTGAGGAGAGATCTC
>CAUYPK010025579.1:0-35974 GCA_963574355.1 Loris lydekkerianus | reverse complement strand
CAGCAGGTGTTTGGCCCATACCATGCTGAGATCCTAAAAAATGTCGATACTCTAGCTCAAGCACAAGAAACAGAAGTGGAACCTATCTGATAGTGCTGGACTCCAGCCATGGCAACAGGGACCCAGGAGAGAGGGCTCAGCATGTTCCTGAGATGATACCATCTGTGGCCAGCAGAGAAGCCAGCCATCTTCCTCACTACAGCCAGGATGCAGGGCTGCAGGGGTCAGCATGTAAACACCAGCCGACCCAGCCCTCTTCATTAATAAACTTCTGAGCTGCAAAAAAAAAAAAAAAAAAAAAAAGTTTGAGGACCTCTGCTTAGCTTTTTTACAAAACCTCACTTCTCCTGTTACTTCACCAGTCCCCTTGATCTACCTCAATTCTTTTCTTTCAAACAGAACTCTTAACTGCCAGAAAGGGATTGGGGTGGGAAGTGGGCAAAGATATACAACTAGAAGCTCTTTTTCCTAACTTTATAAACTCTTGCAACCTACTCCCAAACTTTTTTTCTCTTTGCTATTTTGCCAAAGGCTCATTTACTAAAGGTTCTTTTCTCCTACTTCTATCTTTTCTCTTTCTTCTCTAAAGGCTTTTATCCGCTTTTTTCCCCAGCCACTTCACAGAAGAGGCTAAAGGCTTTTTCGGTTTTTTTCCCACAAAAGAGATGGTTAGAATTTGGAAAGACAAAGGGTAGAAAGGAAACTGAATGAAGAGAAGGCCTGCTGCTGGCTGTCTTGTTGGCTGTCTTTTTTTCTCTTACATATTTCTTTTCCCTATTTTTCTCCTCTTTCGTTTGTTCTTAGTTTATTCTCCCTTCAGCTTGCGTCTACTAGATCTCAGTGGCTTGTTCTCTATCCTGCCCGCTACACCATTTGTCATTGCCACTGGTCAGGGGCCAGGGCTGGTTGGTCCCACACTTATCTAGGTTCTGGACGCAGACCACTGTACTACCTCGCTCAGGAACAATTGCTCTTAGGGCTATTTACTTTAGCAGAAAGTAGAGAGAGAGAGAGATAGTCTTTGAGGGAGTAAAGCAGTCTTAGAAGGATAGAGCTTAGTAAGCTTCAGCAGAGAGATGCCATGCTGGCATCCTGCAAGCAGGAGAGGAGTCAGAGTAAGTGAGTCCATGATAAGATGTATGTACGCCTCCGACTGCCTTCTCCTCCAGGCTGATAGAAGGCTGATCTCGTGCCCCTCAACACCACTGCCAATTCACCAATGCTCTCATCTCGCGAGTTCTCTCATGCTTATTGAGAACTAAATCCCTCTCCATGCCCTTGTCCCCAAGGTGTTCCATTATTAAGCTACACAGGTGTTTCTTATAACTCTCACTCCTCCTAGCCATAGGCTATATGGGCTGCTACATGTGCTCTCGTACATTTTGGCTAGTTTTTCCCTAATTTTTCTTTTTGGTACTGTTGCCTTCCTGGGATGAAGGCCATTGATCACCATTTGTTTCCTCTGAAGTGGTCAGTTGGTCATGAACTTTCTGGTCTGGATAGTTACTGTGTCATTCATGACAGCAGGTGATCCTCAGGCAGCCAGGGGGGAAAAGAGTGTGTGTGTGTATTTAGAGAAGTTAATATTTTTTGTATGCACTTTTTGAAGTTTAGATAACATTTCTGTAACCTGATGAGTTGAGTCCCTTTACAATGATTATCATTACAATCATTGCTGCCATCTTTTTACTCCAGACATTGCTGAAGCCACTACCTCCGCACAGCTATAGCCCAACAGTACATTGTCTCAAGTGCACGTTGGATCTTTGGTTTCCCCTTCAGAGTGTCTCTACCAACACTGCCTGGCACACCTGCAAGATCGTCTCCCCATTATGATATATGGGCAAACCAGGGGTGCAGAAGAATTAACCCTGTGAGGAACCCTTGATCAATGAAGCACAGGACCTACAGGATAAACATTGCTCTTGGATATCCCATGGGCAGGTAATTCTGAAGGGCATTCTATATGGCTTCTTAGAAGTCCCTAGTCATTTGAGTCTCAGTTGCCCACCATGGTGATCAGCTTATATTGCCTTTCTTCCTCTGCTTCTCTCTTCCCAGTCCTCTACTCCTGTGGCCCCTATTTGGCTGTCTATGAGAGTAACTCATCAGTTGGTGGTCAAAGGATCCAAGTTTGGGGATCTCACAGGAAAATGAGGAAGAAAAAAAAATATGTCATTAGCACTCTAAGTCCACTTAATGCTGTTATAACAGAAGACTTTAGATTAGTAATTTATAATGAACAGACTTTTATTGGCTCATGGTGGTAGAACCTGATAAGTTCAAGATCAGGGGACCACCTCCTTTCTGTGTCATCCCATGGACAAAGGCAAAATGGCAAGAGAGTGCATGTGAGATAGTAAGAGATTGAATTCGCAGCCTTGTAATTCACAAGATGGCTCCTTCATAACCTAAATGCTGCACCCACTGACACTATTGCATTGTGGGTACATTTCAAAACATGCTTTTTGGAGGACACATTCAAACCACGGCACACTCTCTACTTCAATACATATACCAGTTGCCTGGCCCTGACCCTCCCTTCCACACATCACTACTTTTCTCTCTACATTGAGACTTAAGCTACCTTCAGATTCTTAAGGATCACACAAGATTCATTTCCATTGCTGAGCATGACTCAAATTTCCACCTCTCTCTGCTCTGTCTAGAGCAGCGGTTCTCAGCCTGTGGGTTGCGACCCCTTTTCAACAATGAAAATACATTGAGGCATTAGGAAGGTTGAGAACCGCTGGTGTAGAGGTAAGTGTGAAGTGGAAGCTGGCAGCCTGGGCTTAGTTTCCCACCTAGCACAGGACTGATTTCACTTTATTTTTAAACTCATGAGTGTATTTAGGCAGATTCACATTTCCCCCCCAAGACCTATTACCTATTCTACTAAATGGATTCTAAAAGTAGCTTACTATGGAAATAAAGGTGAACCATTTATACACCATATCATTACATGTGATGAAAATGGGATTATTTTTGACAATTGCAAACATTCAGCACAATGGTTGAATAAGACGAAGAGCTGAAACACAGTCCACAACACAATAGTCATCAAACAAAAGCTAATGGTGTGTGTCTGGTGGTACAGCACTGGTGTTATCCACTATAGCCTCATGAAACCTGGTGACTATAATAGCAAATGTCCACTGCAGCCAGTTAGATGCCATGATGAGGATACCTGTAATTAAACAATCAAGATTGGTCAAGAGAGACAGGCCAATCCTCTTGCAAAACAACACTGTCACACATACAGCATTGCTCAGACTACAAAGGCTAGACTTGGAAACTCTATGTCATCCACTGTATTCACCAGACATTGCACCAACTAGATACCGCTTCTTCCAGGCTTTGGACCACTTCTCACAAGGAAAAATATTTAGTTCCCAACAAGCTGTGAAAAAGCCTTTTGCAATTTCATTGCTACTTCTTCTCTAAGCTTTTTTGCTGCTGGCATAAATAAGATACCATTAAGATGGAAAAACTGTGTGGATAGTTTAGGTACATACTTTGATTAATTGTACTGTTTCTTGTTTCAGATATAATAAGCTAAACTTTTGATTCTAAATTGGACATTTTATGTTTAACAACCTAATAGTACCTCAAGCTGGAGAGAGGCAGTGTAGCCTAGTGACTAATGGCATCAGGGTGTAGAGTCAGATGGCCAGGGTTCAAATCCCAGCCCGTGGGGCTCACTAAAGGTGTGACTTCAAATGTGATCCTCAGTCTCCCTACATCTCAGTTTCCTGATCTCTAAAATGCAAGAGGCCAATGCAGTTCTTTTCTCCATGTGATTTTTCTTTGCCAGGCAGGCTTTCCTTTTTTTTTTTTTTTTTTTTTTGCAGCTTTTGGCCGGGCCTGGGTTTGAACCTGTCACCTTGGGCATCTGGGGCTGGTGCCCTACTCCTTTGAGTCACAGGTGCCTCCCTAGGAGCCTTCCATTTCATGTGGGTTGCAATGTGACAATTTGTGGTGGAAAAATAAAATTATAAGTACAAAAGTAGATAAGGGGCCATGGAAGAGGCCTGTGCAAGGAAGAACCCCTGCAACTTCGGTTTCATGAGCTTTGCTGCAAATCTCTGCTACAGTGGGGATACAGTCTTTGGCAGATAACAAGTGTGCAACCTAGTTAGCTTGGTTATTCTTGGAGAAAAAAGTAGGATTCTGTGTTGAAACAAGTGTAGAAATGCTACACATGGAGCCTTTCACTCTGGGAGATTCACAATGCCTGTTAACATATTGTAATTCAGGCACAATATTTTACATATGCAGATAGCTCGCAGTCTCTTCACTCTGTAGCTGAGCTGGTCTTGTTCCCTTGCTCACCCACCACTGCTTAGAAAGATGAAACAAAAACCATGTCCAGTCCAATTTAAAGTTCTATCACATATTTTAAATAATTCTTTCAGGTAGTGCTCAGGGCTCTCGCTCTCCCAAGAGGGTCAGATACACAAGGAGAGAGTATGTGGCCCATGTGATCTGAAGGTATAGGGGAGAGATGGGTTCCTTGGATCCATAGCGGGTGTGCTGCATTTGCTGTCTGCTGTCTGCTTTCTATGCCAGGCAAGGTCCCCTTTTTGCTTGGTTGCTGCAGTAGCTGCTGGTACTTTGGAATCAGGCAAGGCTTCCTGTGTGCTCCCTGACTGACTCAGCCTGTTAGCTCCTGCTGGTGCTGTAGGCCAGTATTTCTGGAACTTCAACATGAATATGAGTCACCTGGAGTGCTAATAAAACACAGACTACTGGGCCTTACCCTCAGAGATCCTGATTAAGTAGGTTTGGGGAGATGCCTGCCAATTTAAACTTCTAACAAGCTCCTTGGTGATGGTGATGCTGACACCGCCCATCTGGGAACCACACTTTCAGTTAGCAAGCCTCCCTGCAAAACCTGAGACTGTCACATAGGCCAGCCTGAGAAGCCCAGCCTGTGGCCACCTTCTGGCTCTAGTGTCTTATGGTAACTTCTCTGCCATGGTCATCATTTGAAGAGATTGGGGTACCTGGTGTGATTATGTATCACATTTTAAAATTATAATTGGATAGTTTATTAATGTTGAAAATTATTTATGAAACATATTCCAAACTAAAAATGTATTTCCTTCGGAACAAAAATTAATATTTCAGGCTCAGTGCCTATAGGTCAAGTGGCTAAGGCGCCAGCCACATACACCTGAGCTGGTGGTTTCGAATCCAGCCTGGGCCTGCTAAACAACAATGACAACTACAACCAAAAAATAGCTAGGCGTTGTGGCAGCCACCTATAATCCTAGCTACTTGAGAGGCTGAGGCAAGAGAATCACTTAAGCCCAAGAGTTGGAGGTTGCTGTGAGCTGTGATGCCATAGCACTCTACCCAAGGTGACAGCTTGAGACTCTGTCTCAAAAAAAAAAAATTAATATTTCAATAGATTTAGGGGTACAAGTGCTTTTTGTTTGCATGACTGAATCGTATAGTGGTGATGCCTGGCTTCTTAGTGTACTGGTCACCTGAATAGTATATATTGCACTGGATTAAAAGAAAAAATTTTGCTAGCTATCTCGACCCTCTAAAACATCCACAAAACTTGTAAACCATTCATGGAAGGGAAACAATGCTATACTTATGGCCACTTTCATTTAAAAAAGTATTCACAAATATTCAAATACATTGCAAGTAAGACACGATTGTTTTATTTCCTTATTTTCAGCTATTATTGACTTTTCCCTTTAACAATAAAACGTGTTCAGTTCCTTCAAAATATGCATTTGGGAATTAAAGAAGAAATATTACATGAAACTCATTGGGGAAACTAGTAGTGCAGGTACCTAAAATGATTACAGAGAGGTAGGCTTTTCAAAGGAATCAGCACATCGAGACTAATTCTTGGTCTTAGGAGCAAAGAAAAGCAATGGAAACAAAGAAAAGAGTTGGTCTTATATTGAAACTATGGGTTTAAAATACCCACAGGATGAATTTTTTCTCTTCCTGGTTATGTGCTCTGCCAAAGAGTGAGAATTTTTTGAGGGTCAATTTTCAAGTTTTGATGCTCTTGAAAAACAACATATCTGCTGTGGACTCTGGGTAGGTCACTAAACTGGTAAGCTGGGTATGGCTTGTCTCAGGTTTTGTCTTAAGGAAGAAGTATTGATAAAAATTTGTTTAACTATTAAAATGGCAAACTGCTTGTGAATGATGTTCTAAAAGAAGCAGGTAAGACTGCAACCTAGTGGTGAGTTTGTTGCTAAAAAAAAAAGTAGCTGTGGTCATTCCAGTCATTTGAGTTTGAAGTGAGAATGAACGTGAAGGAAATGCTTATGCCTTTCTTGGGAAAACTGATCTTCAAATTCTATTGGAGGTGGGATAAAATGAAGAAAGGATGTGTATAACCAGATCCTCAAAGCTGTAAATTTCATATAGTATTTTCTGCTTTATCTGAAGCTTCTGCTCATTTCTCTGTCTCTTTAAAGACACAGACATTGACAAGACCACTGTGGTTTATAGTCTTGCACTAATTGCACTAATTTATTCTGTTATAATGACTTCCACTGTGGGGCAGACTTTTATTTGCTTTCATTTTTGTAAGTGGAGTGATTCAGATTACGCTCTTCTTTAATTCAAGTAAATTTTTCATGTGACATTATTCTGTCATTCTCATTATTGTTTGACTCAATAATAGAGTTTGGGTTTTTACAGTTTGATGTACCTAAATTCCTTACAAATGTTTATTATTATTAACATTATTGATTACTATTTTACACTGTGCTATGTTAATATGGAAAATATTATTGTTGATACTCAGACTTTGTTCTTTTAAGATGATCACTTCTCTTACACTAAATATGAAATATTCAAGAAATATCTCTGTATAAGAATTTGAATTAAATTGTGTATTTTAACCTGACTTTTAAAATCTACTTGTACCTTATCTCAATGTTCCTCACTTTTCATCAATCCTTCTCATCAATCCTTTTAAAAGTTAGTTCAATGTTTCTTTATTTTTGTTATCAAATCATCTTTGTTCCTTAGCACTCTAATTTTTAGTTAGTTTATATTAACTTTCCTGTATATAGTTTTGTTTTACCTGCAAAATTACCAGTCACTTGGTTTCTTTGTTTCCTACTCCCAAATCTTTTTCCCTGGCAGAGCTTGGTATTTAAATGTGAAGACCGGTTATCCTGCATGTAGTAAACCCAGCCTGTGCATTCATGAGGATTATCAAAAGGAAATACTGCTAGTTTTTAAATTCTTTCTCTACCTCAAGTATTCCACATTGAACTCAATTGCATTTTCTGAAAATAACTTAATTCTAATTTACATGCTTCTAAGTTTTGGAATATGTGACTCCATAGCATTGCCAAATGCAGACAGCTCATGATTGCCAGACTCACTGCAATAAATTCACTGTAGAATGCCCATCAATGGTGAAATGGTGGTCTGAGGGTTAATTTTAGAAGTCAGCTTGCCTGTATTAAGGAATACTTAGAAATTTGGTAAAGATTATTTTTGGTTGTATCAGTGAGGTGTGTCCAGAGATTAGCATGTGAGTCTGGGCAGATTTAAGTGGATCTGGGGACCTCAAGAAAACATCAATGGAAAAAGTTAAATCTGTATAGCATGTTACTGTACTGAATACTGTGGGCAATTATAATACAATGGTAAGTATTTGAGTATCTAAGCATAGAAAATGTATAGCAAAAATACAGTATAAAATATATGTATGAAAAACGTACACCTGTCTAGGGCACTTCCCATGAGTGGTGCTTACAGGACTGGAAGTTGCTCTGGGTGCGTCCGGGGGGAGGTAATGTGAAGTCCTTACCCATTACTGTTCCCGACTGTAGACTTCATATACACTGTACACTTAAGCCACACTCAATTTATAAACATCTCTCTTCAATAATAAACTAAGCTTACTATAACTTTTTACTTTATAAACTTTGAAATTTTTAAAAATTTCTGACTCTTTTATATGCAGCCCCATCCTTGACTGAAATGTAGTCATTTGATGCATAACTATGGATATGTCCTATTGGTCCTCTCTCTGGAGAACCTGATACCTACACATATAGTCTGTGTAACTCAGAGGATTGTCTCCAGTGTCACCCTAATGAAACTGTTGTGAATCTCTCATGGTCCTTAAAACAGCTTTCTACAAAGTATAAATTTTTATACTTGATTTTGTACTTCATCTACATGGGGTAAACCCAGAAATCAGCCACTCTGTAATCAATGCTAGAATGGTTAATTATCTGAATAGCTTTCTCTTTTCCTACCACACTGTCTATAAGAAAAGAGTCTGGGTTTGTTGGAAAATTCATCACAAAAAGATCATGGTCGATGACATGGCACCCTAAAGACAATTTCTACTAAACTAAAAGTTAATGAAGCAAAGTGCCTTTCAATGAATTCATAAGTGTACTACTGAGGGAAACAAAATAAATCCCCCCACACTCTTAATTAGATTCTAGAGGGAGGCAGCAGATTAATGAACAGCATGGTTGGTCTCAGAGCTATAGATTTTTAACAGATTGCTTATATAAAACTATAAAAAATATGGGGCACAAGATATTTTCAATGACCTGTCTTTTAAAAACAATCATGTCCTTAACAATTCAGATTTATTAATTACTCCAGAAGTAATATATTGAAAATGAAGCCACATTGTATACTGGAAAGCATCACTACATACTCAACACTTTATTGACAGAAAATTGTGTAAATATTATAAAATACTGTAGTGATCTGAAAATATTCTTTACAATGTCTTGGGGGGGGGGAAGGTCGATCTTTGCATTACACCTTGATTCTACCATATGAAAGAAACCTATTGGGTTTTATTTTTCAGGTCTCAAAGAGCTATTTTACCTGCCATTCTAAATATATATAAAAATACTGTTCTATTTTGTGTTATTTAATAACAAAATAATATTCAATTGTTCATTAATTTATCCGTCATCCATAATAAGAACTCTCGAACTCACTTTATCAATAATTATCCTTAATCATAGTTGTTTAAGCTGGGCGCAGTGGCTCACACCTGTAATCCCAGCACTGTGGGAGGCTGAGTAGGGAGAATTGCTTGAGCTCAGGAGTTCAAGACTCACCTAAGTGAAAGTGAGACCCCGATTCATAAAAAAAATGGAAAAACCCAGCTGTGAGCCACAGCGAGTGCCTGTAATCCCAGCGGCTTCCGGAGGCTAAGGCAGCAGGATGCCCGCAGCCCGAGGATGAGGTTGCAGTGAGCTACGACCTCACTGCACTCTGCTCAGGGGCATAGGGTGGGATTCTGTCTCAACAACAACAACAACAAAAAGCAAAGAAATAAAAAATAAGGAAATAAAATTTTAAAAAAATTTTAAAAATCATAATTGTTTAAGGACACATTGGTGTAAATTATAGAATTAGGACATTAGGTAAGGGAAGATAAAGCAAATAGATTTTGGTCAATGAAATTCAGATTTGGAGAAGGCAAGAGAATGATAGGATAAAGTAAATAAAAATGTAAGTAGTTATCCAAAAATTGTCATGCTCTTGTTCTCTCTTCTCTTTAGCTTCATAAGTTTAAAGAGACTACACATAGCAGGAAAGAAAATATACACACTCATTATCCTGCCCTTTCTGATGTATTTGGCCAGAGACATACAATCTTAGTGGGAGCCACCTGGCTACATATCTTGGCGTATCTCAGCTCAGCTTTCTTTGGCCACTAATGCCTCCAAAGAGGGACATACAGCTGTTAAACTACACAGGTAAGTCTTTCCAGGTCTGGGAAGCTTAATTTTGTTCTGTAATTTTTATACCAGAGACATATATTATTGTTTAGAAAGAACTTCAGCAATAGATGGAAAAAAAAGAACAGAAAAAAAAAAAAAAGACAGCTGGAGACTCCCTGGTTCTCAGGCTAAATTAGCAGCAAGTTTATTCAGAGCAAAATAAAAAATGAATGCCCAGTTATTTATGAGTGGTGTCCTGCCTTTGACTTTCTAGGGTTAGAAGGTCTATTTCCATCCACATAGTCTTTACTCCTCCAGCCTCATATCCCCAAATTACTACCCAGAGCAATAAGTCAATGGGATAAGGAAGTGAATAATGACTTTATGGATAATAAATCTTAGACAAACTCAATATTTGTGCATATTTGAGAGAGGTGGTAAATCTTAGAGCTATCTAAATGTAGCTCTTACGTTACTACAAAATAAAAATATATGTGTAAAAACACCATAAAGTTTATTCACCACTCAAAATTCATGAGAAAAAATTATATTCAAATATGATTTGTAATGTGTACATCTAAATCTGAGTCCAACATACCAAGGAAGCAATGCTTATTACCATTGGGTTTCTATTTTTAAATTGAGTTATATTTTTTGTAAACTTATATCATTTTTGTTTCCTATCATTTTTATTCCTCCCTTCTCTAGCTTTTCCACTTACAAACCCAGATGACCTTAGACAGTATTTTCCAAAGCATGGCACATATAGTTGCCATGTTGGCATGAGATAGTTTTATGTGCTAAACAGGGATTTATTTTTTTAGAGTCAATCACTTTAAGTGAATTAGAAACAATAAAATGAAACACAACAGCCTGTGAATTCACAGATATAAAACTTAAATAAATGCATTTATGCAAATATATTTTGCATTTATGCAAAACAAAGTACTATAAAATATTACTATAATAAAGTATTAAGGAAACAGCAGTAGGGATAACACTCAGAGGGGAAAATAAAAAGGTGGCACTCAATTTAATGTAGAAAATACTAATTTACATTATAAAAAAGAATTTTTTATAATTTTTTTTAGGAAAAAAAGAACGTTAGTGTGAAATAAGTATTTGTGTCTTTTTCCTCAAGTGGAGCTAATGTCTGTTTAAAAGAATTGGAATAGCAATTTGCATTGGGGTTTTAGAGAATATTATATAGGTCTTCTGAAATCTTTATCAAATCAAACTGGTAAAAAACCACATCATCCTTTTTTTATTGATGGAAAGCTATTAAGCAAAATAAGGACTCTCAGGAAAAAAAGAGAGAGAAAGAGAGAGAGAGAGAAACAATGAGTCTCTGGATTAGAGCAAAGGGCACCACAGAGTAGATTTGAGTTTCCATGGGTGACAGTGCCACCCTGAGACAAGGGAGCTTAGTTGTTCAGGTTCAAGGGGCACAACCAAAGGAATCTCATGGCCCTCCAGTATATGGAAACTCTCTGGGGGCACTTGTAATTTACATCCATGTACTATGACTACTCTGATCACAGAATGGGTCAAAAAATATATATCCTGCAGGTTAGTTAGAAAGGGTAGGAGCTATTCTAAACGTCACTCTGTCTTCCCCATACAAGGTACGTGAGTCCTGCTACAGAATAACACATAATGGAAACCAGTCTCAGTACACACCTGTGAGACAGGCTGATTGGCTTTGTCCCCAGTTAAATTGGAACTCAGAAATAACTGGAACCATAGCCAATTTTAACGATGCCTCCTTTAAGAATATCTAGTATGTTGGCCAGAATCTAGGGCAGATTCTGTTGGGAAGGCAGGAAATTTCTCTGTAATTCTTACAGATTTATTCTGTAATGAAACAGGATTGTACCATGAACATACTATGGAAAGATGTCATATGGGTGTTGTAGGTAAGATTCAACTACATTTATAAATAATTCTTAAAAATACTCTTATTCATGATCAAATGCAGGGGAAATTGAATTAAGGCCTCCTTAGGACATAATACCTATGGAAAATGACTGGCCTGAGATCTAGATAACCATCAACTGATTTCTACATTAAATAGTTCTGCACAAGTTTGTCATAAGGTGTCAGAAACCAGTGCGGCAAAAGGGAGCAAACCAGGGTGGAATTGGTGGGGAATGAGGAAAATACAGCATAAGAGAAGACACAGAAATGAAAGATGGGACTGGGAGTTCTGACTCAGCTGATGGCTGCAGCCAGCCCCAAAGCACAAAATCAGCTTTATTTTATAGTATCTGTACAGGGTTGTCTAGGGGGAAGTAGCATGACAATATGGGGAATTAGCATAAACAAAAGACATAATTTTGGTCTAACAGTACAATTGGAAAATAAAAATGACTTTAATAAAGGCAAATCATCATGTTAATGGTTTCTACTCAACTTCATTAACATATAACAAGAAGTAAGAAGGGCAAGATCATGAGGATCTCAGCATAGTTGACAAAATAAAGGAAGAACTATGTGACTTAGTTTCTTCTCAACTTCATTAACATGTTACAAGAAGTAGGAAGACAAAGATCACAACGGTTTCTGCATAGTTATCAGGACAAAGAAAGAGCTACATGACTTCTGGCAGAGGGAGCATAAAGAAAGGAATATGGCTGTTTCAGGAATAGAGGAGAAGTGGTTGGGGGTTCATTCCCTGAATGTTCCCCAGGCTGAGAGGGCCCTGCCAGTCTCACAGCCTGCTCTCCACAGGAAGGTTCAAATAACAGTAGATCAAGGGGGGGGGGGGATAAAATAATCAATTAGTAGAAGAATATGAAAATATATGTAATAACTTTACAGGGAAAATTTTTGATGTTTGACATTTGGATTACTAAAAAATATTTGTCATCTATTTCTGCATGAATAAATATAGGGGACTGAAAATGAGATAGATTTTCCCCCCCGGGATCTTGTCTCAATGATGTTTCCCCACTCCTGCTCCTGCCTCTAAACTGAAGCGCGGCATGTGAGAAGTCAGAGCTGAGTTCCAGTCTCCGCTAGCATTTTTCTGTGGTTTTGCTACTCATGGTGTGATACATGGACCAGCATAAATTAGTGTCAAGTGCAAGCTTGTTATCAATGTAGAATCTCATCCTTCCTCCCAGACTTACTGAATTACAATATGCATTTATAAATATCCCAGCCTGTAGTCCCAGCTACTTGGAAGGCTGAGGCAAGAGAATTGCTTAAACCCAGGAGTTGGAGGTTGCTGTGAGCTATGACGCCACGTACTCTACCCAGGATGACAGCTTGAGGCTCTGTCTCAAAAAAAAAAAAAAAGAAAGAAAGAAAAGAAAAGAAAAGAAAGAAAGAAAGAAAAAAAGGAAGGAGCCCATAATAAAGATTATTGGCTTAAACTGGCAGGGGTGTTCAACCAGTGGCCCATGGGCCACATACAGATTATGTGAGGACTTTTTTTGCTTATCTGTGGTGTTGGATATTGTGAAAATTATGCACAGATCTTTTTTATTTATTTATTTTGCTCATCAGCTTTTAGTGTTTGTGTATTTAATGTGTGGCCCAAGATAACTCTTCTTCTTCCAATTTGTGGCAGAGAAGAAAAGAGGTTGACACCCTTAGTAGGGCATGGATGCTGAAACCAGTGTGTCTGGGTTTAAGTTCCAACTCTGCCACTTACTGTATGATCTGTCCCCCAATTTCCTCATTTGAAAAATAGGCATTGTAATAATATCTATTCATGAGGTTGTTGTGATAATTAACTTTAGTACATATAAAGTATTTAGATTTGTGCTTGGTACAGAATAAGCACTATACAAGAATCAGCTCATGGTGATGTAAGATTCTTGATTATATAGCATTCTAGAACACATAAAGATACTAATTTACTGACTTACTGACTTGAAAGATAATATTTAGCGCATTCTAATAATTAGTGTGAGTTTGAAGAATTGAAATTTCCATGGAGAAAGTAGGAATTTAGAAAAATTTTATGTAATAACTAAATTTGGGATTAGAGACCAGAGCATTAGGGCAGACCAGGTGAAATAAACTTAGAGGCAGGAATAAATAAATACATGGGTGTCTACAATGTGCCAGGAAGTTTGAGGAAGAAACTGTGCTACTAGAGCCAAAAGTCTTATTAGGAGTTGAAGGGCAAAGATTAGATCCTCTGAATTCCAGACTAGAATATTTTATCTATAACTGTGAGAAATAAAGAGTGGGGTTTTTTGTTTTGTTTTGCTTTTTCTAGCAAATAGAATAAATACAGAAAAGCATTAGACAGAATGGCTTAGAGGAAGAGAAAGCAAAAGAAATAAGAATCAAGATTTGATTATTGGATATTGGAGAATATGTAGCAGATAAAGCAATTTTGTCACCAGGATTTTAAGCCTGAAGGACCAGGAATGTGATGGCTTTTTTAGCAAAATTAAGAATATAGGAAAAGATGCTTCAAGGAAAAGATGTTTGATTTTGGAGGTGTTGAGCATAGTTCATCTAGTAAGCTTGCCCGATGTAGCACAAAGTAGTCCACTCATACTTTCACCAATCATACTTTCACCTTTTTTTGTATTACTTAGCACATTACTAGCATCAAACTTTTAAAATTATCATAGTATGTCATCCATATTATCAATAAGCTAGGCAACCACCTTTGCTTTATTCTAATAATGTCAATCTAGTACACAAAATGATTAAGAATCTCTGAAAAATTGAGCCTCAAATTTATAATGAACAGTTAGAAAAATATAAAACAAAGGAAAACTTTAAAATCCTGCAATGATATCTTTGCTTTTTTTTAATATGTATTTCAAATTCTCAGAATCTGTCTTTACATATTTTTGAAATGAATTTAAATTAAATGGTTTGCAGTCTCAGTATTTCATGAGCCAAGAAAAGAACTTGAAAGAGAATGAGTTTTAGTTCCATTATTTTTGTTATTCTTGTCCTTGGATAGCATTTATACCCAGCCTGAAAGAAATTGAGAACAAGTGAAATATGTATCTTTCAGACTTTTCTAAAATAACCCTAGACCTAGAAGACAAAGAGCTTTATCTTTTTGCCCAGAAAATAGCCTAGCACAATTCCCTGTCCCTGAGACTATTGGCCATCATAAATAATATTTATCAGAGTCTCTTGCCTAATGAAACAGGAACAGAAAAACTGATGGGGATGTGGCGTGCATGTTATCATAATGTGGATCATTGGGTGAAAAGTGCATTTGTGAGCAAATCTAGTACTGCCTAGCAACGGTTTCTAGGCAAAGAGTGGCTAGGAGCCAGCTGTCATTGCCTTTCAGGAGCCATTGGCCTATTTCTATACTTTACACCTATTTGGGAGTATTTGGGTTCCCGTCATAAGGTATGTTTTTCTTAATAACTTTTAAGACACTACTAAATATTTTTATTTTTATTGATTGATGCCATAAGCCATTTATTCATCTCTGAATGTAACAAATATGCAGATTTATCAAAGTAATGAAATATACTGTCTGAAATTACCATTCATGTCCATTTCCTTTAGGTCTAAACCCTACCCCATGTAAGTGTGCTAGGACTGTAACCAGATTTAAAGTCACTTCTGAAAGGCCTGGCCTCCTGGGCTTAGTCACTACCTCTCACTACCTCTGTCTACTTCCACTACTGAGGATGATTTACTTTCTTCCCTCTGGCCCTGCAGCAGGACATAGGTAAGCTAGCGGCAGTAGTAAAGCAGGAGTTTTTTAGAGTAACTAGGGCCTTTGCCAGAACTTACAGAGAAACAGACAGGCCATCTTAGTGGAGTGGAAGTCTCTCCAGGGAGAAGGAGATCAGATCAGTTGGAGGAATGTAGTGAGCAATACCACCTTATGCTGGTTGAGTACTTGCTGCTACTCGTGAGCAGCTCAGTCCCTCCATATCTGTCCAAACTTCTTGTTCCCAGAGTCCCCAAATACTTCCCGAGTGTACAGTTGGATTCAGCCAGTCATCTCTTTCCCTACAGCTGCTGGGCAGTCTCCTCTCCTTGCTCATTTTCTTACAGCCATGTGATCTCTTAACTCCTTCCCCTGGGTTCTCTGAAAGTTCCATCCTCTGCAAACCCAATTCTTCTATACCAGTGATTTTCAATCAGCATGTTATGAAAAATTTTAAAAATCATTAATTACATTACTTTCAAAAGAAGTTCAAAGCCCAGGGTGTATATTCTCCTTTTTTACTCTTTTTTTTTTTTTTTTTTGATTGACATAATTTAAGTGTGCCATGGAAGTTTAGGGATAGGTTCAAGTGTGCTGTGAGATAGAAAAACCTGAGAAACACTGCTGGATACCTGCAGTCTACTTACAGAATATTCTATCACATTGTTATTGTCCCTGAACCCCAGGGACTGCACTTCATTTTCAGTGCCCTCGAACAGACCTGCTCTTTGTCCGCATCTCATAAGCCAGAGCCAGGAGGTAGGTCATCAGCGTCTCATCTCCTTCCGCCACTTCCAGAACTGTTTGTACTATCACCAGAAACCTCTCTTCCTTTAGGAGACAAGTAGCATTTAAGAGAATAGGATTTGGATATGGACTCATATTTGGAGGTGTTGGCTAGATCACCAAACCTTTCTAAGCCTCAATTTTCACACCTGAAAAGAAAGAATAGAATATCATATTGCAAGGTTTCATGAAGATTAAATCTGTTCATTTTTTCATGAATCTTCATTGATTACTATATGCCAAGCATTTTTTTAAGCACTCAACAAAGCAAGTAATTCCCACCCTCTTGAAGCTTATAGTCTCATGGGGGAATAAAGTCTTCTTTAAACAAGTAAATATGTAATTACAAAATCTGACATGAAAAAAATCTAACAAAGGTTTAATTGGAAATATAATTTAGATAGTGGAGAAGTGTTTGGAAGGAAAAACTTAGTTAGGAGGGGATGAGTGGAATTAGGCACAGGAGTAAGGGATGAGGGGCGGGTATTAGAGACAGAAGGCAGCTTGGCAGGTTCCAGAGACAGACAGAAGTCCATTGTGAGGAGAGTGTGTCACAGAGTGCAGGTAGACATGGAAGCTGGGGGCACAGTCTGTGGGACCTATGTATGAAGGCCATTTTAAGGAGTTTTAGTTTCATTTTAAATGCAATGTTAAGCAATAGAGTGACTTCTTTACGCATTTAAAAGCTCTCTCTGAGGACAATGCTTGGGACACAATACTTACTTGGTAAATAAGTTATAGTCACATGAGTCCTGCTGTCCATCATTTATTGGATGTAAGGTATCTGACTCACAGTTTTGCTCTCTACTCCAAAGTCTTATCACTAATCATTGATTAACACTCCTACTTCAGTGCTCCTTGACCTCTCCAACTTTCGGGACCACTCTGGAGCACCTCTGGACCAGGAGCCACCCTACCTGTGAAATTTTATATGCCAATAAACTACTCTGACCCCAATTTCTATCCCCCTTATTGCTACCACACTTCTATATATGTCTAGGCCTCCAGAGTGGTAAGAAATGAAGAGGAGATGATAGACAAGAGCCCACTTTTGAAGAGTTGCTTTGAGGCTAATGAACTTGAACTTTATCCTGTAGAAAATTGAAATCAATACTGAGTTTTATAATTCCCTAAATACACTGTTGTACGTGCTGTTCCCTGTGCTTGAAATGCCCCCTCTTCCCCGGATTACCTTCAAGTTCCTGGTTACCCTATAGAGTGCAGCTTGGCTCTCTTCTGGGAAGGCGTCCCTGGCAGTGGAAGGTAGTTATCACACACTGCGTGTAGTTCTTGGTGTTCTCGGGCTGTATGATCACACACTTATTTCTTCCCTGTAATTCTGAATTCCTTGAAAGCAAGCACTTATATCCTTCTTGTATCCCTCAGTACCTGACATAGAAGGTTTCATCAGTTTGGTTTTTTTTTTTTTTTTTTGAGTTCTCAAGACCCACTGAAAAATAAAGTACCTTAAGGCTGTAATCCCAGCACTTTGGGAGGCTGAGGCAGGCTCGTGTAAGGCCAGGAGTTCAAGGCTGCAGTGAGCTATAATCATGCCACTGCACTCCAGCCTGGGCAACGGTATGAGACCCAGTCTCAAAAAAGAGAGTGTGTCACAGAGTGCAGTTAGAGATGGAAACTGGGGACACAGTCTATGGGACCTGAAAGTGAATAATAAATAAATAATCCTAAAAAAAGATTGACAAATTTGTTGTGACTGTCAATTTCCCTGGATAATCATCTAAACCACACCATTTTGCTGGTTTATTCAGAAAATTGGCACCAAGTTCTAAGAAGACATTCTATTTTTACTCATTTTAATTCTTTGATTCAAATATCAAAATATTGGCCCGGCATGGTGCCTTGTGCCTGTAATCCTAGCACTGTGGGAGGCCAAAATGGGAGGATCATTTGAGGCCTGGAGTTTGAGTCCAGTCAGAAAAATTATCCCATTGTGGTGGCAGGCGCCTGTAGTCCGAGCCACTTAGGAAGCTGAGGCAGGAGAATCGCTGGAGCCCAAAAGTTTGAGTTTGCAGCAAGCAATGATCACATCACCGTGCTCTAGTCCAGGCAGCAGAGCGAGACCTTGCCTCAAGAAGAAAAAAAATCAAACTATGAGGAAAGAATATATAGAACTGTCATTTCTATCTGTGCCTTTCCACCCCTTTTCTCTCCAACTACTACAGAGTACCATTTTTGTTAGTTTATGTTTTGCCCTCCTAGTATTTCTTTCTGTGACTGTGACGAAAGATAAATATATTATTTTCCCTCCTTTATTACATAAAAGATAGCCTAGGATATACACAGTCTTATCCTTTGCTTTTTTTTTTTTTTGTAACAAAGATTTATCCTAGAAATGTTTCAAGTTAATAGTAGATAGAAATCTTCCATATTCTTTTTTGCAGATGTAGTTTTCTATTGTATGAAAATACCATGATTTATTCAACCTGTTTTAGATATTCATATTCTAATCTTTTGCTTTACAAGTAATGCTGCAAAGGGTAACCTTGCACAACTGTCATTTATATTAGCACCAATATTATGTTTATCTAACATACAGTCATGTGCTGCATAGCAATGTTTTGGTCAATGATGAACTGCATGTATGATGATGGTCTCACAGGACTACAATACCATACTGTTACTGTACCTCTTCTATGTTTAGATATATTTGCCATTGTGTTATAATTGCCTACAGCATTCAAAGAAGTAACATGGTGTACAGATTTGTACCCTAGGATCAATAGGCTATACTAGAAAAGCTTAGGTATGTCCTAGGATTATGTGGGTATAATCTGATGTTTGCACAATGACTAAATCACTTAACAATTCATCTATCAGCATATATCCTTGTTAAATAATGCATGACCACACACACACACACACACACACATACAAATGCACATACATATGTGTATAAAAATAAGAGAATTTTAGAATATATTTTCAGAAACCCTTTCTTTTTTTTTTCTTTTTCTCTCCTTCCTTCCTTCCTTTCTTCCTTCCTTCCTTCCTTTCTTTTTTTTTAAAGACAGAGTCTCATTATGTTGCCCTCAGGAGAGTGCCTTGGCATCACAGCTCACAGCAACCTCAAAGTCTTGGGCTTAAGTGATTCTCTTGCCTCAGACTCCCAAGTGGCTGGACAGAAACCCTTTCTTGATGTTTATTCCATTTTCTGCTCCTACCAGCAATATTTGAAAGCATCAGTTTCCTCAAAGCTTCTCCAACAGCGCAGTGTAGCTATGGTTCCCAACCCCCAGCCAGGCTGTGAACTGGTACTGGTCCACGGCTTGTTAGGAACTGGGCTGCACAGAAGGAGGTGAATGGCATCAATCAAGTGAAACTTCATCTGTATTTACAGCTGCTCCCTACCACTCACATCACTGCCTGAGCTCTGCCTCCTGTCAGATAAGTGGCAGCATTACATTTTCATAAGGAGCATGCACCCTATATCCCTTGCACGTGCAGTTTATAGGAGGATTTTCTTGGTGCTCCTATGGGAATCTAGGATGATCTGAGGTTGAGATGTAATATGCTTGAATCATCCCAAAACCATCCCCACCCTCACCACAAGTCTGTGGAAAAATTGTCTTCTGTGAAACAGGTTTCTGGTGCCAAAAAGTTGGGGACCACTGTGTTATAGGACTTTTGGATTTTGCCAGTCTGATACTTGAACCGTTTCTCAGTGTAATATTAATTTGCATCTTTCTTGGTGAAATTTAGCATCGTTTCATGTTTAGTGGCTATTTATATTTCTTTTTCTGTGAACTATTTATTCATATCCTTTGCTTACTTTTCTATAAAGTTGGTCTTTTTCTTTTCTATTTCTAGAAGTTTTTATATTTATTGAGAATATTTATAAGCACACAGCCTGTGCTATGAGTTACAAATGTTTTTCCTATTTTGTCACGTCTATTTTGATTTTGCTAATGGCATATTTTCACAAAAGTGTTTTGTTTCTTTTGCTTTGATAGCTTTCTAGATTTTTGAGTCATGGTTAGAAAGGTCTTTGAATGGCTCATTTACATCACCTGTCTTATTTTCTAATACTTCTGTGGCTTGATTTTTACATACTTAAATCTTTGATGCATTTGGGCTTATTTGATTGTCCTGATACATGAGTATGGAACCAGTTTTCTTTTTTCCAACTTGTTACTCTGTTTTCCCAACACTATTTACTAAAAAAAATCTGTCTTAAACTCTTGATGAGGCATGCAACCTTCATTGCACACTAAATCTCTATATGTCTCCAAGTCTCTCTCTGGATTTTGTATTGTGTTTCATTAGTCTGTCTTTACATAGGCCACTCCTACACTTTTTTTTTTTTTTGAAGTTTTTGGTCGGGGCCTGGTTTGAACCCACCACCTCCAGTATATGGGGCCAGCGCCCTTCTCGTTTGAGCCACAGGCAATGCCCATCATTTTTTTACTTTTTGTTTGTTTGTAGTTTTTTTGTTTTTTTTTTTTTAATGCAGATTTTTTGGCAGGAGCTGGGTTTGAACCTGCCACCTCTGGTATGTGGAGCTGGCACTCTACTCCTTGAGCCACAGGCACCGCCCTGCCACTCCTACACTTTTAATTAACAATGCATTATAGTATGTTTAAATATGTGGTAAGGGTAATACCATTATTGCTTTTCCTTATCAAAAATTTCCAGACTATGCTTCCTTGTTTAGCTTTTTCTTCCCACGAGAACTTTAAAATTGATTCATGTCATTTCAGAGTGGAAAGGCAGTATTTTTATTATAATCTTTAATAATTTATAAATAAAACAATGCAACTGCTTTATGATAATAAATTTTCTTATTAAAGAACATGGTAGTTGTATTTGTCCAAGTTCACTTTTATCCTTTGTATTAGAAAGTTTCATTTTTTGAGTTCTGCATATTTCTTAAGTTCTGAGCACTTTGTCTTTTGTTGTTACTGAAATGGGAATCTCCTTGTCCATTATTCCTAAAACACTGTTTTCTACGATCTATGACAGTTTAATAGCATTAGAATTACCTACTCTCTAAAGGCGTGAGACTAGACACAGTACTTCTAGGAGGTGGAGGAAACAACGATTAAAATAGTTTGCAGCCACTTCCTTAGGGTTTTCCTCAGTTCCAACACAAAATTGTAGTCTTACCCTACAAAGAATACCGTGGTATTCTTAATTATGCTTATGCTTCTACAGCCTAATTTATCAATTCCTGAGTTATTTATCAATAACTGAGCCCTATAGAATTTCTAAATCTGCTGGAATAAGTTCTGGTTGATTTCATTTTCCTGGGAATTTATCCATTTCATTTGCTGTATTTTTACATTTAATTGCAGTTTAGTACAAAGTTGCTTCATAATCCCCTTTGTTTCTGTGATTATTTTCATCTTCTTGTTTCTTGAGTTTTCAGATCGTTTGCTCTGCTTTGGAATAGAAAATAAATCAGTGTGTCCTATTTTTAGTGTTTCTGTTTCTCTTTGTATATTCTATAGTTTTTACTTCATGAGAGTTATGGCTAAGTTATTTGGTACACGGATATTCATAACTTATCTTCCTTGGGAGTTCTCGTGCTTAAAATTTTAAAAATCTTTATAAATTGCTTTTGAGTTTGATTTTTATATTTTCTGATATCAAGATCACTGTTCATATTTTCTTTTACTTCATATTGCTCATACTTTTATTTTTATCTTACTGAATTGCACTGTCTTAGCAGTGTCTCTTATATATAGTACAGGGCTGAGTTTTGTTTGACACAAGTATGACTTGTGTCATTTACACAAACCCCCAAAGTTATTCCTTATTATGTCCTAAAACAAGCTACCTGAGTCCAGATTCAAAGGGTAGAAATAAACTCCATTCTTAAAAGAATGTGGCCATTTGGGTAGGGGATGTATCTACACCAGGCTGTGAGGTAGAGTGCTTGTGTCAGAGCTAAAGGAGAAGAGATCTACGCCTGCAGGCAACCCTCCCACCTGAGGGAAATGTGCAGTGGGCAGACGTGCCCGCCATGTATCCGAGGCTTCTTAAGAACCACACGCGCGTTGGAAGAGAAAGCCAGTAACTCAGCAAGTGCTCTTCAGAGTACATTATGGCCATTCAGAGCTAGCCACAGCAGCAGGAACAGCCATCAGAGAGGCCTGCAACTTTCTCCAGTCAAGGAAAAGATATCTTCTCTCTTCCGTTCCCCTCTTTCTTGAATTTTGCTTTCAACTGGCTTTCACTCATCTTAGTTTCAAGTTTTCTTTTCTTTTGTTTTCTTTTCTTTTGTTTTCTTTTCTTTCTTTTCTTTAGCGATTCTCTTGCCCTATTGTCTCCCAAGTATCTGGGACTATAGGCACCTGCCACAACACCCAAGTTTTTTTGGTAGAGACAGGGTCTCACTCCAGCTCAGGCTGGTCTTAAACCTCTGCCTCAGCCTCCCTGAGGGCTAGGTCTACAGGCATGAGCCACCACACCCAGCCCACTTCCCTTCTTTATCCCCAGTTACTGAAAAGCTAAAGACTGGGTGAGGAGGTAGCTGGAAGTCAGACCTGTCCATCGCAGTCTAAGGTGACAGATCCATAGGTTTAGCCTAAATCAAGGAAGGTTAGAAGAACTAACAATCAGAAAAATATATTTCTGATGGCTAAAAATAGCTGAATGGTTGGAATATGACTAAGATGTCATTAAAGGAGCCTCCCCTCTGGTATAAAAAAGAATTTAATAGAGCATAGAGTAGAGACTGAGGAAAAGAAATAAGGTACAGAGGTGGTAGATGCAGTAGAGAAGGGGACATAATTAATAGAATATAACTAACAGAATAACTAACAGACTAGAACAGAAAGCAGCAAGATCCTGAAAGGACTGGGGTCAACAGAGCCTAGATTAGACAGAAAGAAACAAATTTCATTTTCTAAGATTGGAAGAAAAAGTAGTAAGAATGGGTATGAAGATAGGTGATTATGCAGATAGGAGTCTGGAAAGCTGATAACCTCAATATTTTTTAACTTTTTTTTTTTCAGAATATTAGGGCATCCATTTGTTTTGTTTACCTCGTTTGTTTTTTGCAAAAATTAAGTCAATGTTATAAGTGTGCCCTTCACCCAGTATGCACCATACCCAATAGTTGTGAATTTACTCCCCGCCACTACCATCTTTCCCAGCTTGATTTTTATTGAGATTAATTCCACATGTGCACTGAAGTGTTGACCACTTAGTTCCAACCTGGTATTGAGTACATGTGTTTGTCTCTCCATTCCTGTGAAGTTTCCCTTAGAAGAATAAGTAAGCATGTCTGCCAAGAAGGAGGGCAGCTTCAACAGTGAGGAAATTTAGAATAGTCATAGGAATACCAGTGTTGAAATTGACGTAAGGTAGATAGATAAAAATGAATTACTTTTTTCTGTACCAGCAATAAGCTATAAAAAAGAAAAAACAAATTAAAAGGACCATCTTAAAAAAATAAAATGATACATAAAGATATAAAAATATCTATTTTAGGTATATTGAATATCATAAAAACATGAATTCTTCCAAATTTAAGTGACTAATACATTTCTAATTTAAAACTGAATAGAGCTTAGGGAGAATTGGATAAAATGATCTAAAAGTTCTATGGAATAATATAAAAAAGAAAGCTAATGAGGAGTGACTTCCTCACCAGACTGAAGCATATCATGACCTCCTTATTGGCTTTGGTTTCAGCTTGAGAAAAGGCAAGTGAGAACAGAACCGAGAGCTCAGAAATAGATCCCCAGACATGCGGACACCTGATATATAACTAAAAAATGGCATTTCAGTTAAAAGGAGAAAATGGGTTACTTTAAAAGTGGGCCCGATCCAACAGCCTATTAGTCTAGGAAAAAAGAATACCAAAATAATTCCAGATTGGTTTTAAAAAAGAAATAATAGGTTTTATACATGTGCAAAAATCCTTCACATTGTTGATTAATGAAGACAAGACCTAGAAGCTATAAAGGAAAACACACACTTAACTAAAAACCTTGTGTGGCAAAGGATGTAATGTAAATCGAAAGGAAATGCATGTTAAGCTTCGATAAAAACTTCACTTTTAAAAAAGGAAATGATAAATTAGGGGGAAATTATTTATTTGAAACATATGATAGAGAGTTCCTATAAATGGATGAAACATAAATAACCAAAAAGAAACAATGGGCAAATGAGATTTGCAGAAAAGCAAATCCAAATGTCTAACAGCCATGAAATCATTGGCAAAAATTAAAAGGAAAAATTCCTGATGCTGAAGAGATTTGAGAAGAAGGTACTGCCATATACGTAGAAATATTCATTGTTTTGTAAAAAAAAAAAAAAAAAAAAAAAAAAAAGTAATGTGGAATAAATCCATTGAAATTTAAAAATACGTTTACCTATATCCCATTCTTAGGAATCTATCCCATGGAAATAAATTCACTGCTAGATAAAGTATACACACAATTATTTTTATTGCATTGTTTATACTAATGGAAGACTGGAGACAGAGTGAGTATCCCTCAGTAGACAGATGGCTCAATATATACTGTATTATGGCATACTCAGATCATTAGTGTTACGCAGCCATTAAAAGAAATCAATTAGGTTCTCATTAAGCACCTCCCCTGAACTTGGCCTGCTTTTGATTCTCACAACAACCTTATAATTTCACGAGGAAGGAAACTAAAGCACAGGGAGTTTTTAACTTAACTGAGGCCTCACAGAAGAAGTAGAAAATCAGTTTTCCAGTGACTTCCTCACCATACCTGAGGAAGAAAATCATATTTTCGAGTGACTTCCTCACTAGGCTGAGGAAGAAAATCATATTTTCTCTTTATGCCAGTTGACTTGGAGAGATTTTTATAATACACTGTTCAGTATGAAAGTCTTAATACAGAGAAGTATATAAAAAGATTACATTATTATAAAACAATGACTTCCTAAACTGTGTACACACCCACACACCCCACAGCATGCTATCCATCTAGAACATATTTGTATTCCATAAAATTATAGGTTACAAATGAGGTTGTTAACATTGGTCCTTAATGGGAAAACTAAAGTTGCTATTCATGCTAAGAAAAAATTATGTAGGATATAATTTCATATAGCTATATAGGAAGGAATGGCCACCTTTCAAGATTACCTGAGGGAAGTGGTAGATTCTATATGATTTTTATTTTTAACTTAGTTTTAATTTTAATTGTATTCTTTTAAGAACATGCATGGTTGATGGAAGGGGAAACTATACTCATTGTGGGAAAAATTGACATTAATGGGGACATAATAATGATAATAATTCTATAAATTCACCTCAAAATTCTATCTCTCATGTCTCTAGAACTTAAAAAAGCTGATGCTAACAAGAGAAGGCATAGTGGTTATAAGAATTAAAATGTAAGACTCTAAACCTTAGGTCATGAAAGCAAGGATTTTTAGAAGAAGTAAAAATTAATATACATTTTAGTATATTAAAAACATCTTAATTAAGCAGTTTCGTTTAAAAACTCAGTGATGCACTATTTCTTACATTAATTTTAAGTAAATTAAACAGTGTGCTTCACCTATTGAATAGGAAACAGTAAGATTTGTTTTTACAATCCTATATAAACATTTATACAGATACTTAAATGAATTTTACTGTATGCAAGCTGTAATCATGTTACTTTTAATGTTATTGGTCAAATTATAAATTCCTGAGGGGAGTTACTGTAATGTATCATCATTAAAGAAGTTTGTCATCTTTTTAAATTCTGAACGCCATCAATATCATCATCTCAGCATTACGCAGACACTAAGGTGGAGAGCACGAGTGGAATTAGGTCCCAAAGTGAAGAGGCCAATCTAAAAGAGTAATGAGGCCGAGCAGACTTGATCCCAAGGCCAAACAGATATGATCCCTCTGCAGAGCAGATATGATTCCAAGGCGAGCAGGTATCATCCTAAGGCAGAGCAGATATGATCCCACAGCAGAGCAGATATCATCCCAAGACAGAGCAGATATGATTCCAAGGCTGAGCAAATAACATCCCAAGGCAGAGCAGATATGATCCCAAGGCTAAGCAGATAACATCCTGAGACAGAGCAGATATGATCCCAAGATGAGCAGATATGATCCCAAGAAGAGCAGATATGAACTCCAGGCAAGCAAATACAATCCCGAGGCAGAGTAGATATGATCTCAAGGCTGAGCAGATATCATCCCTAAATGAGCAGGTATCCTCCTGAGGTGAGCAGATACGATCCTGAGGCAGAAGCCTCTCAGGAGCAGGGGAAGTGCCCATGTTTGGGAAGTTGAGCCTGCAGGAGAATCTGCTGTTGCTATCAGGGAGGAGGGAGCACCCGGCTCCACTTAGAGCCTGAAGGCAGAGAGACTTCCAGGACAAGATGAGGAAAAAGGAGCTTGATCAGAATTGGATCAGGATTCAAAGGCTGCAGTGGAAGGGGCTCTTGTGGGGCTCACCAAAGCTGAGAAAACAGAGACGGGCATAGGGAAGTAGAGAAGGTGGGGGTCTGAGTTGGAATTCAGCACTTGTCTTTCTCCCTGCAAATGAAAGTTATGATCAGCAGTGATTGGCCTCCATCCAATTTAGTGCAAATTATAGTGCTGTCACTGCCTGCGGGTCTCAGGCAGTCAAAGCTGTCTCAGATATTTGTGTACATGGGCCTGGTGACAATGGAGGAGCCAAAGGGTGAGATTTTGTAGGAGATTCTTAGGGGTTCTGGCTTGATGAGTACTCTTGTGTTGAGCTGTTGTATTCTCCCTTCCTATATAAATCACTGTTACAATGGTTTTGTTGTTGTTGTTGTTGTTGAGTATAAGCAATCCAATATCTGGGGATCTTGGGTTTTAACCTTCATGAAATTCAGGACATGTCCTATTTCAGCTTATGAAGTAGAGCTGCTAGGGTGTTGTGGTTCTGTCGTATTTGGCTCTGAGTGGGACTCATTTCTTTGAGCTCTCTTTGTTTTATGAAGCTCTGTGTTCCTGGTTCTCTTGTCCCTAAGGTCCTTGGCTGATGACTGCTTTGTAACCACATTCTTCTAGCAAACATGACGTAAAGTAACAGAGCTTGCCAGTGACATTCAGTATCTCAGATGAAGAGATCACTTTAGAAAAAAAAGCTAAAGCCAGTGACTCACAAAACCAGATTTTTGGCATACATGGGAAGGGAAAATACCAAGAAAGTTGATGAAGAAAGTATTTGAAAAGATTGCAGTTGCAACAATGCATTCTTAAGAGCCATTGTTGGCCCCTTCTAAATTTCTGTGCTCTAACTTTCAAAACTTCTGCCTTTATATCTGAAAACATTAAGTTATTATGAACTAGAATTCACCAATACCAAAGTAGAAGTTATTTTGTGAGTTTAGAATTTCATTCCAAATAAAAGATCAAACAATTTCTCTCAGTGTTCCAGTTTAGAGTTAAGACATTTCTTTCTTTTCTTTTTTTTTTTTAGAAGCAGAGTCTCACTTTGTTGCCCTTGGTAGAGTGTTGTAGCATCACAGCTCACAGCAACCTCCAGCTCTTGAGCTTACGTGATTCTCTTGCCTCAGCCTCCCCAGTAGCTGGGATTACAGGCGCCCGCCACAACACCCGTTTTTTGTTGTTGTTGCAGTTTGGCTGGGGCCAGTTCGAACTCACCACCCTTGGTATATGGGGCCAGTGCCCTATTCACTGAGCCACAGGCGTCTCCCAAGACATTTCTTTAGATCCAGGGGAGGTTGATATTTAAAAAAAAATTTTTTTTTTTTTTTAGAGAGAGGTCTCAACTATGCTATTCATGCTGGCCCTGAACATGTGTGCTCAAGTGAACTTCTACCTTGACTACAGAGAAGATATAATTATGAACTTTTTAAGAGGGATAATCAAGAACCAGTTGAGCTTTTCCTGATCTAGTTTTGATGTGACTTTTGATTTCAGGTTATTTTTATCTTTTCGTTTTCCGTAACTTAAATTAAGTTGCTTTGCAAACAACTACATATTCAATGGTCTCGAAGTGGGTTAATGATGTGATTTTATAAATTGATATTGAACATTGTTCTTTTATTCCTAAGCTTACCTCCATTTATTGTTTTCTCCCTGCCTGAATGGTATTAGGATTAGAAACAGACTTTTTTGGGGAGGGAGGAAACAGGGTCTCACTCTGTCACTAGAGTGCAGAGGCATCATCATAGCTCACAGCAAACTCAAAGTCCTAGGCTCAAGTAATCTTCCTGCCTCCACCTCCTGAGTAGCTGGGACTACAGGTGCATGTCACCACACCCAGCTAATTTTTCTGTAGTTTATAGAGACAGGTCTTGCTCCTGCTCAGGTTGGATTCCAACTCTTGGCCTCAAGCAATTCTCTCACCTCGACCTCCAAAACTTTTTTTAAAGGCATGGTCAAAGGCATATCAGTCCATCTTTCTCTTTAGTAATTCATTCCCCACATCAAAATCTAAACCCCAAGTATAAGCCTCTTGGCCTTTTATTTGTAGGTCTTGTGAAAATTGTATAACTTATCCTATTCTGAAAGGGTAGGCTTAGGAATTTATTTTCTCCCATGATGTTTACAAGATATGACTAAATGAAACTCATGTTTTAACTCATGGGATGGGGAAAAAATTGGAATATTCTTTCTCATTTAATACAACTATGTCTAAACTTTAGTATTTGACCCATGGTGACTCAGTAAAGGCAAAATGTTTATGTAATTAGATCTTTTTCTTTCTTTGCATTTTTAAGGGAATAAAATCTTTGAAAAATTGAGGACAGATACTAAATATTTACTACAAAACTATTTCAGAATGAAGAATAATGATAAATGTTTGAAAGATCCAAGACAGATAAAGTATAAAAATTGCATAAATAAGTAACAGTTAATTCTTAATAACAGTGACATTTTCTTAATGACATTGTACATCTATCATTAGTTATATAAAAGTTTCGTCAAACTTGCTTTAAATAAAAAATATATATCAAGTTACCCTGAATGAAAGCATGTTTTCATTTAGTTTAATTCTGTAAATTTATAGGCAATAATCATAGAAAAAGTCCATCTGTTTAATGTTATATGAAATGAAATGAACACATTATGAAACTGCATTGTATAAGAACCATTATATATATAAAAGATTAAAAGAAAATATATCAAAAGATTTTAAAATGTTATCTTTGAAAGACTTTTTTTTTTTTTTTTTGAGACAAAGTCTCATTATGTCGCCCTTGATAGAGTGGTATGGCATCACAGCTCACAGCAACCTCAAACTCTTGGACTTAAGTGATTTTCTTGCCTCAGCCTCCCAAATAGCTGGGACTACAGGCACCCGCCACAATGCCCTATTTTTTTATTGCAGTTGTCATTGTTGTTTAGCTGGCCTGGGCTGGGTTTGAACCCAGCAGCCTCGGTATATGTGGCTGGTGCCATAACCATTGTGCTACGGGCGCTGAGCCAAGACATTGATTTTTTAAAATTTGGTTTAATCTTAAAAGAACTAATAGTAGGATTAATTTAACTTCTGGTCAATCACTTAAAGTCTTAATGCATAAAGTTAATCAAATATTGACAGATGAAGAATGCTAAAATGTAACTTAGATGATTCATTAGAAAATCCTTGATTTATATGTGAGCAGTCTCTTAGAGACTTAAAACATGTTTAAAATTTCCCATTTATTTAGGGACCAAGCCAGGGCTTCAATTCAGTTCTCTCAATTGATTATTAGACTTATAATTAAGTTTAACTTTTTTTCTCGAAAATTTACGTGGTGGAAAAAAAAGGCTTCCACTAACTTCAATGAGGTTTTTGTTTGGTTCTGAAAGAAAGATCTTTCCCTGGGAAATCACTGGCTCCAGAAATGATCAGCTACACCTCCCATGGTGATATATTAACTTGTCACTTTGTTTGTCTTAACAGCCCTGCATGGATGGTCCAATAAGTTGGAACCCGCAACGTAGTTTACAATAGTCCTCAAAAGGCATTCCTTTATTGAAGTAGCCTGTTTACTAGGGATATAAAATCATGCCAGGTTTATCTTTCATAGACAACTTATCTGGGTTTCTCAGGCCCACATTCTAAACAAGCAGCAAGGGAACTCCAGGCATGATGGTTCCATTTTTTCCTATTGTCATGTCATCTTGTAAAGAGATCTGGTAAACTCAGTGTAAAAGACTATTTTGTTTCCGTTGACCTTTTGGCAGCCTTTGACTCCATGGCAGGAATCAATCCTGAGATAAGATGCAGCAGCTCAATAGAGAGATGTTAGACAGATGCTTACGCAGATGCAGGACTGAGCGATGAAGTATTCTCTTGTTGGATTAGAACATATTTGCCAGTTCATTAAAATATTAGTAGAAATGTGTTCTGGACTTACTTATGAATAAACAGGTTGTATTTTTTTTTTCCTCCCGGCTACCAAAAAGAAAAGACCTGTATTTGGATATTACAAGTTTATTTTCCGGAAATAGGAGTGACCTTTAAATACTATTGGTCCTATTCTCTAGTCACTGCCAGAAAAAAGAAAACGGCTTCAGATAAACAATCTCAAAACGAAGGTCTTTAGTTTTCATAGATATCTCACCTGGTTTATAACTGACAACCCTGTTTATCAAGTTTCCTGAAACTCATTGTGACCTGAGATGGTGCTTTCTGTTGCAGGTGACATAACACTTAAATCCAGAGAATGCCTCTGGATTAAGCAAACATGCTTACTTCCCAAATCCCACCCTCACCTCCGGCTATGCCTCTGTCCAGCAGAGTGGAGGGTTAGATTATAGGAAATAGAGACGTTAATATCTTTGTAAATATGAGTCGTAATATGAATAATTTTTTATTCTAATATAACTTTTAAAAAATTGCTTATGCATACATAGGTTTTGTAACTTTCTGTTTAAGCAGAATATTCTTCTTCCCAACCACTTTAGGTAATAGAAGTTAGTTGGGGGAAAATGGAATGAAAATCTTTTGAAGAAAAACAAGCCCTACATGCAGAATATATACAAAAGACAAACTTGTAATTAAAACTCTGTGAAAAGAAGTTTTGAAAAAGAAAAAGGCATTGCTAACAGAACCACCAAAGCAAAACCAGTTCTACTGTAATCTCTACTGGTACTACTGAGGTAAGAAAGGGTTTATACCTTCTGTTTTCTCATTAGTAAAACTGGAATGATATTATCTCTGTGTTTACTTAACAAAATGCCGGGAAAATAGCTAAGCTGACTAAGAGCCTTGTTTAAGGTTTATCGATAACATATACAATTCAAACTTGGGTTCTAATAGACATATCAAAAGATTTCTTTGGAGTTCTGTAATTTAAGACATTAGGCTCACGGAAGAAACGTTTTAGGAAGTATTTTAACGAGAATATTTTCTGCCTGGAATGAAAAACAAAGGTAAATGTATAACTTAAAATAATTATATATTTGTCTAAATATCTGAGAGTAAATGTATTTTTCATATTCCACCTGAAATAAAAGAATGAAAGTTCTTATACGAGCAAATACTGTTAAAAAGTAATCAGAGTGCATTATTATAAACATGAGTAAGCCTGTTTCATGGTTGACCTGACCAGATTATTGGACTATCCAGAGGAAAACATCAGACACCTAATGTCTTAACTTTATAGTTTTAGAAGTTAGATTTTTTATTAAGTGATTCAGTAGATATCAAGCCCTATAAAATTGAATCTTGCCCTATGATTTACAAATATGAGATCTTAGCCTGAAATTCCATTTCCCCTAATGTATTTATGACTTCCTTTAGTTTTCATCTACTCAACAGACATATCCTGAGTTCTCACTATCAGGCACTCAATTAGGAAATGGGAATACCTAAAGGAAAAGATGTCATCATTCCTGCTGTGTGAGTGAGGATTCACAAATACAAATGATTCATTACAATTAAATGTTTATTATATGGACATATACATAAAAGGTAGAGGAAGGATTGATTAGGTTAGATTAGTTACGCTAAACCTAACTGATTAGGCCCTTTGCCACTCGCTGAAGGACTCTTGTTTCACCATTTTTGAGAGAGAATATGCATGAATTTTAGCCAGTAACATTATACCAAGTTCCACATACTTGTATGTTTGTATATGTGTAATTTTTAAAGCCACTGATTTTTAGGTCTGAGATTACATTTATTAAATCCTTTTTCAGCCATCGTTTAGAAAGGGAACATAAGAACCAATGAAAAGCAAGTCACTGAGCTCTATACAGAAACCATACAGTTGGGTCACAACTACTGAATGAGAGCAGTGGTGATAAGAATCTGATAACTTCAAGTGGTTACTTTCGTCTGTGAGACGGAATAGATAATTGGTTGATTCATAGTGAAATAAATTAACATATTGTTTTGTCTTCTTGCAAGGTATCTATTTGAAAAATGTAGTTCTGAAGTTCATGGAAAAAGAGGCTCTATGTATAGTAAGAGTATGCCTCTGTGTGAAGGCTGAAAAATAAAATTGAATCTAATTTATTTGTCATTTATTTAGAATATTGGTGCTTGAAAGTAGAAAATATTTTTAGTGATAAGATGCTTGAGATAAGAATAATTTTAAGTCATCTTCAATTATATTTAATCATAGATTTCTGAGAAATGTTAATTGGCTCTCGGCTGAGCACATTCTTGGAATCTACAAAATATTTAGAGCCTTTTGTAGGCTAAAAAGAATATTAATAAAACTTACATTCACTCCATACACAATATTTGCCAGAGTGGTTCTAATGCCATTCACTCAATGCACAATATTTGCCAGAGTGGTTCTAATGCTCACAAACATTTCCATTTGGGGGGGGTCTATTGTAAATATTGGTGCTGTAAATATTTTTGTCTCTTGCTGCACATGCACATGCATTTTTGTTAAGTATTTATCTAGGAATTAGAATTTCCAAGTCATATCACAGATGCATATTTAGCTTTAAAAAGTGATAATACCTAGCATTTTCTAAAATGGTTTCCCCATGAACCAGAATCCTCATATTATTAGCATAAAATTAGCATATTTCATATTATTAGCATAAAAATAAAATTTAAAACTTTAAAACCAAATAGAAATTCAAGAAATGAAAAATACTAGTAAAAATTGACCTAGAACATGAGTTAAATTGAAAATTAGACACAGCTGAAGATAATTAATTTATAGAACTCTAAATTTCCAAAAATTACTCCATATACAGCACAAAGAGATACATATGTGGAAAATGTGAGCAATTGAGATGTTGAAGATAGAATGAGAAGCCCCAACATATGCCCAAGAGGAGTTTCAGAAGAAAAGAATGGGGGGAGCCAAAAGAGATAAGAGTTAAACATTTTTATGTTCGATCTCAAGCATGAAGCCTCAGATTAAAGAAACCCAGCAAAATCCAAATAGAATAATTAAAAATCCACAACTACATGCCAAACTTTAGAGAATCAAATTTAAGGATGAATATTAAAGCAACTACGGAGAAAAGATTGATTATATACAAAGAAATTGAGGGAATGGTGAGGGGAGCCTGTGGCCTTGGGTCCAAACTTGGCCTTCTGGATCCTTGAGTATGGCCTTTGACTGAATCCAAATGTAACAGAACAAATGCTTTTAATAAAGGGATTTGTTCTGTGAAGTTTGGATTTAGTCAAGAGGCTGGACTTGGGGGCTACATGTGGCCTGGAGGCCACAGATTCTCCACCCTGTAAACAGAAAAGCCAAGCATACACAGCAGTTATTTAAAATACAAGAGAATAAAATGAAAAACTGAACGCTGATAGATTTTAAAACTTAGGAAAAATGAGAAATCTTTTGGAAAAATACAAATTTCCAAAACTGATTCAAGGAGTATAACACTTTAATACATTAAAAAAAAATTTTTTTTTCCTTTAGATCCACCAGAACTTTTTTTTTTTGGCTGAAGTCTGATAAACTCTTGCAGAACATATTGTTCCTGTCTTATATCTGCTCCAAAGATGAAAATAAATGGAAAGTTTTCCAACTCATTTTATGTAACTCTTATAACATTAATACCAATACAGGAGAACTTTTTAAAAATTATAGTCCAATATCATTTGTGAACATAATCCAAAAATATTAAGAAAATATATATGCAAACTAAATCTTGCAATGTATTAAAAAAAATTCACAGCTAAATGTGGTTTATTCTAGAAATGAAGAGGTTTAGCATTTGAAAATCAGTTTGTATAAGTTATTGCATCAAAGTAGAGAAACCATTTGATTATCTCAGAAGATGAAAAAAAATTTTAAAAAAAGTCACCTATTCATGAAAAAATCTCTTAAAAAACTAGAAATAAAATGAGGCTTCCTTAATCTGATTTTTTTAACTGCCAAATTCTACAGCAAATATTGTAGTAAAACATAGAAACATTCCCTCTAAAATCTTTTACTTTCCTAGAAAGTAAAAGAATTATTATTGTTACTACTGCTCAATTGCAGCCAAGAAAAATAAATGATATAAGAATTAGAAAGGAAAAAAACAATTGCTTATTGAGACTGGACATGACTGTCTACATAGAAAATCCAAAGTAATTTACAGATGAACAATTAGAATTATCAGAAGTTCAGCAAATTTGGATACTACATAATATATGAAAAATACAGCATTCTGTATGCTCTTCAAACTCCTGTGGCTCAGGCTGGTGAGGTGGTTTGACTGTGAGGGACTATCTCACTAGGAGCATGAGGCACTCAAAAATAAAGATATAGAAGGTCAGGGCCTGACCTTCTCTGTTTTACTGAGAACATAGTGACTAATTAACACTTGCTGTGATTTACAGGAAGCAAACAAAGGTCCAAGGTTTGAACATCAGAGGATGAGGTTGCCAGTCCTCTTATGAACAGATAACAGGGAAGCCAAGTTGTGTTATTTGCATTTCTTATCCTGCCACATTTTCAGAGATAATATTTAAACATTATGAAATGTGATCAACTACTCTCTTAGTGAAGTAACACGCATTTGCCTTTGGGGACTTGGCAACATGGCTCCACACAGTAACGCTTGGTAGGCCTGGCTTGTCAGGGCTAAGATACGGCATACATAGTATTAGATAGATGACCTAAGAATAGGACAAATGGTTTTCAAGTGATGAAACTATTATCAGATAAGGCTCTATGGGAGAAATATTAATATCCTAAAATTGTAAGTTTGCTTTGAAACGAAGCCTGCCAAGGGACTTGTTTGTCTTTGAAGATGAGAACCTAAGTAGATGAGACCTGTTCAAAGGTGTTCACATATTAGCTTAGTTCAGGCTGCTATAACAAAACACTACAGACTAAGGTGGCTTAAACAACAGAAATTTATTTCTCTCGGTTCTGGAAGAGGGGAAGTCTGCTATCAGGGTGACAGCGTGGTTGGGGGCCAGTGAGAGCCTCTTCCTGTTTTGCAGATGGCTGTCTTCTTGCTGTGTGCTCACATGGTGGAGAGATAGAGAGGAAGCAAACCCTCTGGGGCAGGGGTGGCGAACACGCGGCTCTCGAGCCGCATGGGGCTCCCGGCCAAAATGAATGCGGCTCTTTGCCTCTTATCATTATTTTGTATACTGTGGCTCTTTGCCAAGTTTGGATTTTGTTATGCTGCTTCTGAGGACCTCTGAGGAGAGATCTCTGAGCATGTAGTCTCGCCCCCAGGCTGCGTCATCCCGTCTCCCATCCCTCGGAAACAACTGCACGGGCCAGCGAGCGGGGGGACCCGTGTGTCACCTGTTGTGTCACATCTTGCCGTTAGTTCTTAGTGTGGAGGATGCAGCACACCCTCACCATCACTGCAGGATTTTTACCGTCACTCAAAATGGCAAAATGCAAAGCTAAACAAAAATATGAAGATGAACACAGGACATTTTTGGAAGAATGGGAAGATGCTTTCTTCTTTATTGAACGGAATGGGAAAGCGCTGTGTTTAATATGCAATACTATGATATCA
>CAUYPK010025576.1:0-84332 GCA_963574355.1 Loris lydekkerianus | reverse complement strand
CTTGACTTGAATTTAAACTTCTGTCATGTAAAGATAGAGTGGATCAATTTAAATGAACCAATAAGATTGTAATGCGCCATTCCTTCCCGCTTCTTCCAGAACCCTATAAAAAGAGCTCCCTTCTTGAGTTCAGGGTCGACTTCTCTGTCTCCTGCGTGAGATGTGTCGGCCCCAGAGCTCTGGCTTTCCCTGAACAAAGCCTCGTGTGTTCTTGCATCAAGTGTGGTCTCTCATGAGTCCTTGGGCGCCGCGCCCTCCCGAGATTTGAGTGAGGGTCTCCCTTCGGGGGTCTTTCAGTATCTTGCTTAACCATGGTCCGGAGGCCATTCAGCTTATTGATTACATGACTTGCATGCATCAGCCTCTAGGCTGTATCTCCGGGAGTGGAGTTTTCTGCTCCAAAGCCCCCAGGTTTAACAGCCACATACCAAGGCAGCCAGGCCTACAAGGAAACCTTGGTCAGCAAGAAATCTAAACTGCTTTTCTTAAGCAGCTTGGGCACAGATTATATAGGCTTTTAGCCTATACATTAAGTATTATTTCTAAAAGTATAAATGATTTAGACTCATTAAAATTTAAGAGCTTACGTGTATCAAAAGGCAGCATTAAGAGAGTGAATAGTCATACCTACGATTTTAATAATATATTCACAAAACATATAACTGACAAAGGATATATTGTTTTTCAAGTATATAAAATAATTAATTTGAAGAGATTAATAGATGGTAAAAAGTCCAATTTTTAAACGATTAAATATTTGACCAGGTATTTTATAGCAGAAGATACACCTGTGTCCAGCAAAGCATGAGAAAGGCATTTGATCTCAGTATCGCTCAGGGGGAAGGCAAATTGAAATAACAATGTACTGCTTCACACACATTTAAAGGCAAAACTTAGAAAGTCTGTCAGTATAAACATGGAGAACAACCCGACCTGTCAATCAGCACTAGCCAGAGCACAAAGTGGCACAAACTCTTTGCGAAACTTTGTCAATATCTGCTAAAGTGAAACACACAGGCTTATTTGGTGACCCAGCATCTGCACTTTCAGGCGCATACCCAACAGAAATGAGTATGTGTGGCAACAAAAACATACCCCTTAGAGTTTATCTAAGAATTTTGTTTATAATTGCCCCAAACTATGACCGCGTAAATGTTCATCAACAAGACAATAAATAAACATAATTTTGCTTCTATTTGTTTAATGAAATACTGCACAGCAAAATAAAAGCAAACTACTGATAAATACAGTTTTAACTAATTTTTAGCAAAAGAAGCCAACTTCAAATGTATATAAAAATTTAGAACAGACAAAACTAAATAATGGGAAAAGATAACATTGTGGTTATAATAGGAAGGAAGATACACACTGACACAGGGTACAAATTAACCTTCATAGACTTTTGAAAATATTCTGTAAATATTTGAAAATATTCTGTAAATAAAATAGAGATGTATCTGGTTATACTGTTTTTTGATTATTTCCCATTCAGTTCACTTGCAGCACTTTAATATATATATATAACCACATCAGTAAGAAAGTTAAGCACAAAAAAAGGAAGAAAAGTAATATAAGGAATTGACTGACATTTTGTGAGTAAAACAACGAACTGTGACATTTCTTACATTACCTTTCTTGGCTTCGACCTTAATATTATCAAGATATCTTGACACTAGTTCTTTGTTTCAAGTTCTGAGAAGGAGTTATTTCTTCTAGCCCTTCCCTCCACCCCCAAATAAAAAGAGAATTGTATTTAGCAAAAGAGAGCCTTAGAAAATTCCAAAGAACAAAAGTAGTTTTAAAAGCACTACATTTCAGTATTTAGCTGATTATCTGCATTTAGGACCAGTATTTCAAAAGTCTACATCAAGGATTAGTTCTATTTATTTTCAGTGTAGTCTATAGGCAAAGAATGATCTTATATTTCAAAGTAAGCCAACATCCGTGTGAGCTACAGAATCCTAATGTGTGAGGTTTTGTTTCAATTATTGCTTCCAAATGTAGATAGATAATGCAAAACTTGGTATACCAATTTCACTAATTGCACTGAAGGCCCACAGGGATATGAAAGAATTAACTTTTCTAGATGTATCCCTTTATGTCAGCTCTTATTTGGCTCTGGATTTGCTAATTTTATAAACTGAAAAATGAAAAGAGGTAATAAAAATTACTGTGTCAAAAATATTCTTCCTAGAGGAGTAATGGCTTCTCAAGACATCAAAGGGGATGTAAGTGACTAGTGGTGTGTGAGATAGGCCTAAGAACTAGGTCCAAATGGTAAAGAAAACCACAGTGAAACAAAGCAACAACTAAAACAAAAACAGTATAGTTAGGAAATGTTAGCAAGAAACCTTATTTCTCATTTTTCATGCTTTCTAGAAAAAGAACTAGTATTAGAATTCCTGGCCTCTTTACACCTCCTTCCACAGGAGAGAAAGAGTGACTTTTTTTTTCCTTTTTTTTTTTTTTTTTTTTTTTGAGACAGTCTCACTTTGTCACCCTTGGTTGGGTGCTGTGGCATCATCGTTTACAGCAACCTCAAAGTTTTGGGCTCAAGCCATTGTCTTGTCTCAGCCTCCTGAGTAGCTGGGACTACAGGTACCACCACAATGTCTGGCTGGTTTTTCTTAGAGATGAGTCTTGTTCTTAGGCCAGTGGTCTTATATCCACTGGCGTCTGCCTCCAAGAGTGATAGGATTATAGACATGAGCAACTGCACTTGGCAAAAAGAGTGACTTTTCTTATTTTGAATGTAATTTATGGTCTATTTTCATCTATACCTGCTGAAAGGGGAGGGTATATATGTAATGCTCAAGGCCATTTTACCAATATATGCTATTTATCTCCTAAAAGCAAAGTTGGTCAGTAATAAAAATGATATTGCAATTTCCAATAATCTAATTTTAATATCTTTATTAACTTGCTCTCGATTCAGTGGATTTGACAATGATGTTCTTTTATTTATTCCCTGGAAACTGCAGTACAGAATATCATTGTTATTGATGTGGGACATTGGAGTGGAGAGGGGAAATCTGGAATGAAGATGTAGATTTTTCAATAATCATAAAATTAAAGTCAGTAGGCTAAACTCAAGTCAATGCTCTGAAGAGAGTAGAGAAAGAGAAACCTTGAATGATTCCAACTTTTAAAAGTCACTAAAAATGAGTTCAACAAAGGCGATATAAAAAGAATGCTTAAACAATAGGTGGAAATCTAGAGTACTATTTTGTTAGGAATTGAAGGAATGTAAGGAATCAAGGACTACATCATTGTATTTACTCCACTGAGATGTTAAATAAGATGACTGAAAAAATATACCTTCTATGTCTGGGGGTGTGGACTTCATTGATACATTAGTGAGTGCTCTTTATGGGAAGGCTATTGCTAGGCATTGGCTAGATCTGTTGAAGCAGTTGTTGGAGAGGAAGGAGATGGAGATAGTCAGTATAGACAACTCCCAAAAACTGTAACTGTAAAGGGAATTCAGAGCCAGACATACACCATAGGGAGATGTGAGCATTTTTTTGGTTTGTTTACTAGAGAGATAGGAATATGTTTAATAACCAATAGTAAGAAGTATAAAGAAAAGAATTGAGTGTTTAAATTAATAATGAATAATTTTAGCAGTAAGTTCAACTTTACCTTCAAACTTCTCAGTATCTTTAAGCAAGGCTTACCAACAAATAGCCCCCCCCCCAAAAAAAAATTCCCATTTTGTTTACTGGATATATTTAAATTTTTAGTCCTTTTATATCCAAGATTATTTTTTTCCCCTTAAAATGTTAAATAGTAAAAGTATTTTGGAAACTCTTGAGACAAATGTAGAGATTTCTCCCTTGAGAAAACATACAAGGACAAGGATAGTCTACTGTGGTTACCCATATTTTCTGCATTTTTCTTTTGTTATTTTTTCTTATTTCTATTACTATAAACTATTATTATTATAGTTTTGTTTTATTATTTACTTTCAATTTTTATCAGTTATTTAAGAATTTATTTAATTATTCTGTTGGTGTCAACTGATGACAAATTTTAACTTCCTTTTATTTTAGAGTACTTTATCATCTATTCAACTATGCCAAAGGATAGTTTCGCTAGCTATTGAATTTACAGTTGACAGGTATTTACTACTTTTGACACTTCAAAAATGGGCTATTTCCTTTTGGCTTTAATTGATTTATGTAAGAAATATTCTATCATTGAAATCAATATCCTCCTATAGCTAATGTGTCATTTCTCTCTAGCTACTTTCAAAATATTTTTCTGATTCCTAATTTTTAAAATATGGTGTATTATGGTGTAAATTTCTTGAGTTTATCTTGTTTTAGGCTCTTGGAGAATTTTTGGATCAGAAGGTTAATGTCTTTTTCCAAATTTAAAAGTTTTTCAGCCATTATTTCTGTGAATATTCTTTCAGTTTCTTTATTTTTTTTTCCCCTACTCAACTGGGCCTTTAATCCTTTAAATGTTGGATTTTTGTTGTCATCCCATACACCCTATAGGGCTTCTTCATTTGTTATTAAATTACTTTCTTTCTGTTTAGTTTGTAAAAATTTTCTCAATCCTTTTCAAGTTCATTATTTCTGACCTCTGTCATACCCAATAAACTATTGAAACAATTCAGTGAGTTTATTTTTACCTTTTATTAGATTTTTCCATTTTCAAATTATACTAAATTATTTTCACTGACTCCCAACTTAAGCTATATTATAATAACCATTTTTTTAAGTTTATATGTTCTGTTTTTTGCTATAGTTGTTATTTTATAATTTATTGCAAAATATTTGTTACTACTTATTGAAATATTTTTATAATGATGACTTTAAAATCATTGGTAATTCACCATCTGATTTATCTCTGGTTTGATATCAAATTATACTTTATTTTTTACTCGAATTGTAATTTTACTGTCTTTTTTTTTTTTTTGGTGTGTGGTGGATGACTTGAAATTGTATTCAGGATATTTTTCCTAATATATTAGAAGATTCTGAATATAATTTATGTGTTCTCTTTAAGAAGAAAGTCATTTGATTTAGGTTTATTATTTAGGCCTACTTTTTGGGAGTGTATTTCCAATAGCAAATTAATTTTCAAAATCTTTGCTTTATAGTTTTGGTCTCTTTGGTTTGGTCCAGTTTCGCATCCACTGGAGTCCCCCACCTGTCTTCTGTATGTTATACTTTTTGATGGAGTGGAAGAAGTTTGCTGAAGATTTGATGCTTGGTTACTATACGTGTAGGTGGGAGAGGGGATTTGCTGGCCTGTGGTTCAAAGACACCAGATAACATAACTGGCTAGATATTTAACATTATGGGTCATTACATTGTTTTCTATGCAACTTGTGAATCATACATGATTTTATTACCTAACACATGTCTGTGTAGAGACCCATATGAACAGTGTGTCACAGACCTGGTGCTTAGTAATTGAGCATTTGTATCAATCTTCTGGATGAATGGAATCTATCAGTGGTAGAGAGAGGTCTTTGACTTACCAGATGAAGTGGGCCTGAGCAAATGTTCTGATGTTATTCTAACTGCCAATACTATCTGTCTATGCATTAGCTCTAGTTGGAGAAGGGATTCTCCATAGTCCATAAGGACAAAGAAACTCCAAATATGGGTATCCTTTTGTGGTGGAACTTCCCCTACAGACGCTGCTCAGCTGCTTCTGTGTCTCTGGTCAGGGGACAGGACTACTTGGATCACAAGGAGGAATAACTCTTCTTGACAAGGCACTTACTGTGATAGAACATTTTTTACTGGACCTCCTGGTCAACAGGTGTCTCTGTAAGTAAGAGTTCTTTTTATTTCTTTTTATCAGCTGGGAATTTGGTTGAATCCACCTCTCTGGTACTACTGGATTTGCCAGAGCACTCATTTGACCTGTCGAAAGCATGAGGCTACCTTGGCTACTTTCTTTTACTAGGCTCAAATTAGGTGTTACAAAATGTCTCACTGGGAGTCTGGGATGCCTAAGCAATGTGCCTTTTATCTTCTTCCTCCTGCAAATATGCCTTTGGCTTTCTCCTGCTCTGTTTCCTTGGTTGACAGTGGTATTTGGGATTGGGAGTGTTGACTGATGGCAGGGAAAGATAAGACTATGTCATCTTATCCAAACTTTTTTTTTGATTGATGTCATTAAAACTTTTACTTTACCTTTGCTTAGATACTATACATTAAAGCAGGATTTTCCATAATTTTGAGAATCATAAAATATAGACAATTTCCAAACAGCCCCTTTTACTTTCTAATTTTATATACTAATTACTAAATAATATTTCTAATCACTTAAGCAATTAAGAAGATTTCATATGCTGTGGTAAAGTAACCCATATTTAACATAGTGGTCATTGAAAAATATAATTTCTCCGATTGTCTCATTTTATATCTCTTAGTCTCAGAACATTTCTCTAATTAAATTATGCACTAATGTATTTCATTTAAATTAGTTCACATCAAACTCTCCTCTTGTTTTTATATCTATTCTAACTAATTTTACTGATAAAATATATTTTTTTAATACCCTCTCTACTGGCTGCATATTTAGCATTCTGGGTCATAATGTCCTCTATGCAACTTATGAATCAATTTGATGATCTGTTTATGCCTAGATTTATTACCTAACAGATGTCTGTGTATTAGAGACCCACATGAATACTGTATCCTGTGGCTAATAATGCCTTTCAGCTAATCAATTATGACTGAGTCTAACAGACCTAGAATTTAGAAGATAATTTAGCAAAATCACTAATAATGGCTAAATGAATATTGTGGTTTTTATATAATATTGATGATTATAAAAAGAAGTTTACATGTATGCAATGAAAAAATAAAGTAAAACTAGTCTGTGAAAAATGTTTTACTATTAAAGGTATTAGAATTAAAATGGTTGAGCAATTACTGTATACCCAGTACTGTGATCACTGCTCTGCGTGAATTTTTAGTATCAATAATAATTGAACATAAAAATAGTAAAAGCCCTCAAATATTGACTAATTACATTGAAGTGTTCTTTGGTCAATTATGTAGGAATTGTGTTGTTACAATAAATAAATCTGCTGATTTTTTAAATTACTAACACTCTGGTGATAAGGAAAATAAAAGAGAAACTTATTTTGTGTTCATAATTCAGTTGCAGAAAATAACTATGTTGATCATGAAAACAATTGCAAGAATAAAAATACATAAAAGGATTAGACAGCAACTGAAGGACAAAAATGTATTAATCTACAAAATAATGGATAAAAGCATTACACACAATATTTAATTATTATTAAGAATAAACTTGATCTGGTTATTTTTTAAAATGTGGGTATGCATTGCTACAATATATATTTCCACTAGATACATTTAAATTTATGATAAGTTGCTTTTTCATTTTTCTTAGAGATTCATGGAAGAAGCGTAAGATAACATTTATCAAAAAAAAAAAAAACCATATGTTGTTGAAAATACCAAATTTATTCTCTTTTTTTAATCTTTAGCTATAAATGTTGAAGTGTGTGGGGGAGGAATATATATTTTCAAAAATTATTTAGGATAAATACAGAAAACAGTTTGAAAACCACTGTTAGTAACATTGTACCCTAAAAGATATTAGTAGTGGTAGAAATTAATGTAGTTATGTATATTAATAAAAATATCCTAAAGTCAGCATTTATTGAAAGTGAGAAAAAAGCATATGACAGAGTAATACATGAAAGAGAATTTGTGAAAGAAAGATTAAATGTTAAAATTTTGTAGATTAAATATGTTCTGGGAAATCATTTAGTAGATTCTGTTTCCCTAGACTGTGTTTGATTTCCAGGTTTGGATGGGCAGTGTAAAGTTATATGTGGAAATGGATAAACTGAAAAGCCAGATAATAGATATTAAATTTTATAATTGAGAATCAAAACGATCTATACTTTTTTTGAGAAAGACGCGATGATATAATTTAATGTCAAAACAATAATCCTGAATGAAACCCTATAGGAAGACCCAAACCTTCCTTCCTTCTATGGCGTCTCCTATTCAACAACAATTCACAGACCAGTTCTCTTTATGAGAATTCAAGACACAAGTTAAGTTGGCAATATATGCTAAGTGAGTCTGAAATCAGCCGCATTGAACCGGGCTGGAAGGAAAATTTGTGGCACCTTCTAATCGTGATTCCTTCCTTTGGCACAGCACCATATAAATGGGGAGTAAACTCCAAGCAAGTGGCTTCTCTCTGGGAAGGAACAAGTCCACCGTGTCTGACTCTTCAGGGGGCTTCCCAGGGGATTAACTTCTGTGACTCATCTCTCAGAGGGTTGACATCACTCAGCATACTTCAGATTCCCGGGAGCTGCTGAAAAAGAAGAAAGAAGAAAGAAAGAGCTGGTGGTGGCCCCAGCTTAATAGTACGGCAGAGAGATACCACAGTGAACAAATGCTTTAAAAAAAGAAATCCAGAAAACCCCTTCAATTAGGAATCTCCATACACAAGTCCAGAGAATACACACCTGTAGACAGGTTTTTAGAGACTCCAAGAATATCTCACCAGCATGATTGCTGCAGATCTGTCCCTATAAAATGCAAATCCAAATAAACACTAGGAAAAATTACAAGGAATATGAAGAAACAGAAAAATGACTCAACCAAAAGTTATATTATGGATCTTCAGAAACTTATCCTAAAGAAAAGGCAATAAATAAATAACCGGGAATAAATTCAAAGTAACTATCATGAAGATGCCCAATGAGCTCAAGGAAACAATGCATGGACAAAATAAGAATTTTGTGAAAGAGACAGAAAAAATTTAAAGGAAGAAAACATAACATTTTCTTTGTTCTACTGTGTTATGTCTTAGGTGAATTTCTAGGTATTCAGGGATTCATCAAGATTATAAAGGAAGGAAGAGTTATGCCAATCAGATACCAATTTATATAAATGTGATAATGCCCTACCTGGTAGAAATTATATTATCTACATGTGAAATTAAAATTCATAAATTTTTATCATTGGTGGAGTATCATTGCTCTGAGAACAATAAGAGATATGGAATAGGTCTAAGATTTTTAAAAAGGTAACTGATAAATTGTTAGAATTCAGTAAAGAAAATGTCACTAAATTCATCAAACACGACAACTTTTCCAAATACCTACCAAGAGACGTAACTAATAAATCAGAATGGTGAAAATGAACTGCTTAACTCCAGAAAATATTCTAAAGAAAAATTTCAATGGGAGAGGAAGTCTTTAAAGATTTTTGCACCGGAGCAGGGATTGCAAGCTTTTACATCTTAAACATCCTCTGGATTCAATTTTTGCCAAGTGTGAGTTTACCAAGATCCCCAAATATTCACTGACTTTAAAGAAGAATGAAGCAGAATATTTAGTAGAATTTTACATATTTTGTCCAAAGTTTGTGTTTATGTTATTTTGCCAAAAATCATTTTGAACAGACTTAGCAGTGAGAGGAAATTTGAAGTTAGTTTGTTGTAGTGAATGGGATTGCACATCACAGTTCAATGGCACAAAATAAAGTTTTAGGTTTTATATTTGTATGGAAAATATTACTGAAATTGGTTCTGAAATTCCATTTCCTTAAAATGCTTATGACTAAATTGTCTAAGAACTCTTTGTTGCTTTTGGTAAAATGAAAAGTACATTTGTAGCTCTATAGTCATCAGATGTTAGCAATTTACACTTAAAATAAATATAATGACCCCTTCAAATATTGTTGAACAGGTAATATACCATGCAATGTGGGCTAAGGATTTTACGTGCTTTCTGTCATTTAATCCTTTCAATTATTACATGTGAGGGAGCTGAACTGTTGAACAGTTAAGTAATTTAATGGAAGTCCCACATCTGGCAAATGGTTTATATGGAACCTTAAGCAGGTTTCTCTGAACTTGAAGCTGGTGATTTTAATCATTCTGTTATTTAACAATTATCGAACTCTAAATATCTATGAGCACACAAGTATAAATTCATTTCCTTGGAAAGTTCAAACAAAGAAAAAATACATTGTTTTGAATAATGTGTTTTGAATAAATTGCATAAAAATTGTACATCCCCTTTTTATTACAGATGCAATTTTGGAAGGTATATAAGTACAATTTTTAAAGGGCATTATGTTAAACATACTTCAAAATCTGACTTTAATCTTTTTTTGTCTTATATATTTTCATACTGGAACCTTTTGTTTTATAATTTCTTGTAATAACTTTGTTTAAAAGGAGGATGAAAGCCACGATACTTTGTATCTCCTGACTATAAACAGGGGAAAGGGAAAGGGGAAAATGATTTTCATGCAGGAAATCAAAAAGTCTGTGACAACTTAGCAAATAAAAACTGCTGATTTAGTTGTGATTTGTTTTATGCAAAAGGCATATTATTCATACTCGAAGTAGTAATGGATTGTTTAGACTCAGAGTTCCCTGAAGAATAAGTCGAATGTATTTCCCCCCCCTTGGTAATAGCTAAGTGGCTAGAAAAGCCGCGCTGCTTTCAACTATCAACTGTAAGTAACTACCTTACCTGGGATGACTCTTTCCTTCTATTTCTTTGATGTATGTACACAAGGAAAGAATAATCCTTTATGTAAGAGAGGTGTAAAGGTGTACAGTGAAGCATGGGAGGGACAGACAGTCTGATGAAATGTAAATTGTTATTCAGTTGTTATTAGTTAGCTGTGTTTCTTTCTTTTCTCAGTATTTCTTTTTATTCCTCTTTTCCCTCTCTCCATTTTTGCCTGTTTCATTCTTTGTCAACTTTGTCTCCAAATAGACTTTGTACAAAAAATTCAAGTTGTTAATTTCATGTCTTAGGTGAATTTCTAGGCATTTTTTTTTTTTATTATTAAATCATAGTTGTGTACATTAATGCGATCATGGGGTACTATTCACTGGTTTTATAGACCGTTTGACACATTTTCATCACACTGGTTCACATAGCCTTCCTGGCATTTTCTTAGTTATTGTGTTAAGACATTTATGTTCTGCATTTACTAAGTTTCACATGTACCCTTGTAATATTGACTTTTAATCTCCTAAAGCAAAATAACTTTCAACCCTGGATCCTGGATCCAGCTAAACTAAGTTTCATTTATGTCGGAGAAATTAAATACTTTAATGACATTCATATTTTGAAGAAATTCGCCATAACCAATATTTTCGGGATATTCTCAGATGTATCCTCCATAATGACCAGCCCAATTCTCTACCACAAAAGGAAACTCAGTCCTAAACTTTTGATTAAACTCCAACTTTCACAATGGCAAAAGGATTAAAAATGTCCACTGGACTTTCGAAAAACTCGATACCCAAAATTTTACAAGACTTATCAATACTCTCCATTAATGTGAATGGCTTAAACTGTCCTCTAAAGAGGCACAGGTTAGCTGACTGGATACAAAAACTCAGGCCAGATATTTGCTGCATACAAGAGTTACATCTTACCTTAAAAGATAAATATAGACTCAGGGTGAAAGGATGGTCGTCCATATTTCAGGCAAATGGTAATCAGAATTTCTAGATATTGTGGGATTCATCAAGGATATAAAGGAAGAGTTATGCCAATCAGATACCATGATGATGTCAGGATTATCTCCATATGAGCAAAAGTTTGTCATAGGTAATATGTATTTTTAAACATAGAGAAAATCAAGTTCAATTCTTCCTTTTATCTCCCAAAGATAGTCATTTGGTTAGACAAATATAACATCATTTAAAAATACCAATAAATATACCCAAAGGCATATTTAAATATTATCAAAATCATGATGTAGAATGCTTTAATAAAACACTTACATATGTAATTAATATATAGTAGCATTAAATTCTATAGATGCACATATCTTAATGTTTCAAGTTATCTTATAATTTCTAAACATAAGAAGTTATGAGAAATATTTATGAAACTCTTTCTTACTTTCCCTCATTCTCCATTCCCCCCCAAACCTGATCTTTATCTGTTCACTTCTTCCCATGATAGACATATTTGTCTCACCTATACAGAATATTGTTCTCACTGTAGTTCTTTTTAATACATATAAAATGTAAAATGTATTTTCAACATTAACAAATGAAATATTTAATTTTAATATGATTTTAAAATAAAGTATGTTAGCACATCATCAAGATTAAATTTTGAGAATAGTTACATAGACTAAAATGTATTATTATTTATGCATAATATAATACTGAAAAAGAAATATAATTATGTTATTGTAAAAAGTTACATTGTTGCTTTTAAAATATCATGTATTTCAGAGACTGATAGAAGTCTCATTTTTTTCTAAGTCTCACATTTATAATAATTTTAGAAAAAAGGTAATTATCATTTTATAAAAGAGGAAACAAATGTTTCACTATTTGGCAACAACCTAGTTTTTTGTTAAGTATACAATATTTTTGCTTCATATTAATTTTATTTTTTTGTAGCTTCTTTAAAATCTGCCCTTACTGTGAAAATAATATTTAATGAAAGTCACCATTAATCTGAAGCAACACTGTTTCATATCCCCTTTACCTAGAATATCTAGGGTAAAGATAAAAAAAATCCTCAAATTATGTACATAGATTTTTGTATACTTTTCTCGTTTATTGTCTTAAAATTTAGATATGTCTTACATTATGTTTTCTTGAGTATATTATCATACAAAATTTAAACATTTAATGTATCCATAAATATTTACTAAATGCTATCCTCTGTCCTTTGAAGCTAGTAGAAATAATTATGAGAAAGGATTGGGAGTAGACAAGAAATGATGTGAAATCAAATATCACCTGTGCCAACTGGTGTCAGCCCATTCTATTTTACTTGGGATTATTTACAATATAGTGTAATCCCATGTATTTTCATAGATAGTTACATGAGTAATTATACTGATAAAATACTCTACACTGGATCAACAATTGTTTTATCACAAAAAATAAATTTGTAATAACCAAAGCTACAGTGTAAGGGATTTAATGATCTTAGAATCTCTATAATATCATTTCTTAAATAATAGACAATTGACCAATTCTCTTATCTTTGCAAGGTGATATAAATATTTCTTTGTTTAAATAAGCAATTTACATTTTGTCACATTTACATTACAATAAAAGTTAAAATATGTGGAATAACATACAATTTCATTCTACAGAAACATTGTTAAAGAAACATTCTGTCATTCTACATTACAAAGATAACAGTAATTGTTTGGCCAATTCCAAATGGCCTATACAATATTTACAATTAAATATGTGTGGTGATATCTGTCTAATGAACAGTTGGAATATTTGACATATTTACAGAAGTAAAATGAATTATTAGAATGCTTTCTCTTTCTTTCATAGTCTAGATTTTTAATTAAGCTAAAAACAAAACATTAGAGGAGAGATAATACTCAGGAAAGTAAACAAGAAGGACTTATTAATAATACAAAACACTTAAAGAATACTCACTGGAACTCTGATCTTTCAGATAACAGGAGTCCAATTTATTTTTTTAAATGTCTTTTTGGAACAACATCATGAATACTCCTTAGAAAGCTAAGGTCATTTACTTTGTTTTAAATAAATATTTAAATTGGCAATAATTTTACATTTGAAGAAAAGTTGTGAAGATTTGTTATGATTTTCTCTATACCCTTTGTCAAATTTCCCTTATTATTATATTCTTTTGTATGACCTGAATACATTTATCACATGAACAAAATACTTTGGTTACATTATATTGATTTTAATCTTTATTCCTATTTCACCAGGTTTTTCCATTACAGTCCATTTAAGCTCCATGTTATATCAAGGCATCATCAATTATATTTATTTACTTGTCTATGAAAAAATCTTAGTCATTTCTTGTTTCTCATGACTTTGTTTTGAGAACCTACTCAGTTTTTGTGGAATTCTCCTCAATATGAGGGTACCAGGTTTTTCCTCATGCTTAACCTTATCTTGTAGCTGGTGGAAATGTCCACTCCCTCCAATGAATTCATAAAGGTAAAGGGTTCACTTCACATCCTATCAGGTGTTGCATTATATCCACATAAAATCATTAGTGATGTTAATTTTGATCACTTGGTTTTGGTAGCATTTGCCAGGTTTTTCAACTAAATATTACTGGTTTTTCTTTTTCAAAAAACTTTTTTGGACTCCCAATCTGTAAGTCAAGCCTACTTTCAAAGAATAACTACATAAAAATAGTGTGTAAAGTTCTTCTGTAAGATTTGTTCCATCTCTCCCTCTTGTTTATGTTGACAAGCAAGTATTCATGTAAGTATGGACCCATGCTTGTTTATTTAATTTTGCATCATAATTCCTACCATGCTATTTATTTGCTGCTCAAATTATTTTTGTTTGGACATTGATGCCCTGAGAGTGTGGAAGCTGACTGCCTTTATCATACTCCATTTTGCTTTTATCATACTCCATTTTGTTGTTGTTATTTTGAACAATTCCTTACTTCTGACATAACAAGAAGTTCCAGGCTTTTCTTATATTTCGACATGCCACCTTAGAATCAGCCATGTTTTCAATCCAGTGGTCAACCTGTTATTTTTCTAATTCAGTTGAGCACACTTTCTTGATGAAACAAATGTGAAATATGACAAAAATGGCTGGAGGCTGAAAGTCTAAAATGGCATTCATTTAATATTTAATGACTTGAATTCAATTACCTCTAAATTACTTACATTTTTTTTAAGTTTATGTTAGAAAACTTGTAATAATTTTCTGTGACCAAAGCAAACCAGAGTTTCTCACAGTGAATTCCTGCCTGAGAGAGTTACCTGATGATTTTTTTTGCATGACTTTTCTATGTCAAGGTCATGTGTATTTTGGACATATACTATCATTTAATAACTTTATCTTTTTGTAGCATACATTTAATGTAATTTTTCTTCTTTTTTTTTTTTTGGCCTTTGAACACATTTTAATCACGGAAAACAAAAACATTGGACAATTTTAAACTAAACATGGAAAATGCAAAAATATCATAAATTCAATACCACAGAAATTCTGATGTGGTCTTCTCCCAGCACTGGTGGTTTTACCTGTGATATAAATTCTCTGAAGTCCAGAATTCATCTCAAGCTTCTTAAACTGTACACAAGAAGTCATAATAACTATTTTTGACAAATTCACATCCACAAATCCCAAGTAAACTCACTATCTTGTGCACAGCTCTGCAGAGTTGAGAGAGATGAAGCACAGTACCATGTCACTCAACTATCTTAGCAGTAATAATGATACCAGATTTATCATTGATAAATGATAAATGATAACTTATAATTGATTTTAAAGCTAGTGGTGCCAAACCTAATGGATGAACCACTTTATTTTTTTACCTCTTTAATTTCAACTCTCCTTTTGAGTCCAAATTTATTTTTCATTTCTAGAGCTGTTCTTCTACCTTTTTTCTCTCTACCACTACTACTAAAAGGTTATTTGGTACACCTTGATTATGGGGTTCACAGACCACATGATATTATGTCTGTCACAATGAAGGGGAAAAAAGCAGAGGAAGAAGTAGAGAAATGAAAAGAGAAAAAAGAGGAGTAAGAAGATACACAAGGAGCAGGTCTTATGGTGACCAGTCCCCTCCATGCAAAATTCTTATGAGCTCCTACCGTGTTCAGTGACATCCTGTGCCACTTGCCTAGTGACAGGAGGTCCACACTCTCTCTCTCAAACCCAGTGATGTACTCTGTGTGGTCCCAAGAGGCCCTCAGAAATTCAGCAAATACTCTCAAACATCCTTCTTATAGAGGAGACCACTGCTGGTGAGGCAAAGACGCCAGCTCATATCTATGTTGGGGACACCCCAGCTCGTGTCACTGGTGCTCCATGCAGCAAAGCAGAGCCCACATATGCTTAGATCTGGTCACCCCTCGTATTATGAATAGTAGTTCAACCTCCTTCCCTGTCACCCTGACCGGGCCCTCAGCAAACACTTAAAACCAATGTCTAAGTGTAGGTTCTGTTTGATGCTACAAGACAGTGTTTAACAAGATTTGGACTTTAGAACACAGTAGAAAGGACAGACATAAAAATGAACAGACCACCCCACTGGAAGAGATGATGATCAGGATTTCCTCAGGGATATTCAGCAGTATTGACTCTAGACATAAGAGCAGGAGCTGGCCAACTGAAATAGTGGGAGCCAAGATTACCTTGCAAAACAAGGAAGAGCCACGATCAGAGGCACAGAGGTGTGAGATGTTGGGGGGCAGGGGTTTACAATCAGTTCACTATTGCTGGAAGATAAAGTATGAACCTGGGGAGATATTGCATGATGCTGAAGAGCAGGCTGAGCAGAATGTGGAGAGCTAGAACACCTCCTTGAGGAAGGGGGCTTGGATTTATTTATTGAGCAATGAGGAAATGCCAGAGTGTTTTTCAAAGGAATGTAATACTAGATTTGCCTTTTACAAAGCCCCTTCTGGAGGCAGTGTAATTCCACATGTACATAATCTTCCTTCATTTTATGTAACCACAAACTGTGTCAGTAACTAACTGTGTTTGCTTAATGGCTTATTCATTAATTACAAATTTACTTTGATTTTTATTTTATTCATATAATTTAAAAATTATACTTATGTATTATTTCACTGTATTTTAAGATACTTTTGGACACATTAAATTGCTTTAAACATATTTTATTTTTCATATATATAACATGTAATAAAATACTATATACACAGTGCATATTCTTAAACTATTTGACACCATTAAAGTTGATCTAGAACAGGGAATGTAAAATTCCCTCTCCTTCCTTTTTACTATGGTTAATCTTTACAACCTCTGTGGATGACCCTCCCCAAGGAGATGCCACAGGAGACTAACCCAGCGGGGTACAGGCTGGGGGCCCTCCCATTGAATGAGTAACCAATGTGAATATAGACATATTGCCAATGATGGAAAACCTCTTTGGATTTTTCCAGGTGAGATGAGGAAGGAACAGCTAATTTGTTGTAATTTGCTACAATAGCAATAGAAAAATAACACACATTATTTCTCTTCTTTTATTTATTTATTTTTTTAGTGTTTATTTATTTAATTTTATTGTTAGGGATTCATTGAGGATACAAAGAACTAGGTCACATTGATTACATTTGTTAGGTAAAGTCCCTCTTATAATTGTGTCCCACCCCCAAAGGGGTGTTACACATGGTGGCTCCCCACCCCTTTCCCTCTCTCTCTCTCTCTTTCTGCTTTCCCATTTCTCCACCCTCCGCCACGTACTATGTCATTAATTGTCTTCATATCAGAATTGAGTACATAGGATTTTTGCTTCTCCATTCTTGTGATACTTTACTAAGAATAATGTGTCCCACTTCCATCTAGGTTAATACGAAAGGTATAAAATCTCCATCTTTTTGATGACTGAATAGTATTCCATGGTGTTTCTCTTCTTTTTAAGTCTGTAAATGATATCACTATGAAATGTATTCATTGTATTCAATGTATGTCATTAGGTTATTACATTTATTTAATGGGTCAATATTTTACATCCAAAATTGTTTAAAAAGAGAGCAATAAAAGGAACTGTAATTTTGGTGAAAATACACACTGGTTGTGTATTAATATTCTGTAGAAGTATCATATAGTACTTTCACGTCTCCTATGATAAATGTGGATAAGTCCTGTGAGCACAACTTACACAGATAAGGAGAACATATGGGCCAAATCCTATGTGATCTTCTCCACACTAATGCACACTGTTATGTGAGAGAAATTTTTGAACAATATAAAAATGATAGATTCCTTTCATATATGTACAAAGTATAAAATTCCAAGAATAAAGCATAAAATCCAATTTAAAATAATTTTAAGTAACCTAAATCATGTTAGTTATGTCAATTATATTCAGAACACAAATTCACATTTCAAAATAGGATAATCATGTTTTAATACTTGCAGAAAAATAACACATTAATATGTGTAGAACTTTATTTGGTCCAAGTAACAGAGACAAACACAAACATTCTAAATACACATTCTACTTTCTTTATGTATTTTTCTTATCAATTATTCTGAGTCTGGGTGAACCAATTTAAATATAGGTGATATAGCCATGTAAAATCACATATACTGTAAAGAAAATCTACTTACTATGGCCTGTTAGAATGAGAAAATTTATGTTTATAGGTGGAAAATGCAGAGAAAAGAGTGCATATATTTTGAATTTCAAATACAGTTATAGATTTAAAAATTGTTATTGTTTTCAGTGCTTGCAGATTTAATTAGCCATTATAAATTTGAAGATGTTTAATTCCTTTTAATATTTTAGTTTAAAATATCAAGTATGAAACAGTGCATTCTTTAGGCAAATATAAATAAAATATTTGCTTAAAATAAACATACAAATCTCAGATATTTAAAGTGGTTATTACCTGGTTAATGAGCACTGAGTTGATTTTAGTAAAAGGTAAATATCTTCTGCACCTTTAAGGAATTATGTATGTTATTTATTGAAAAGAATATAAATAAATAAAATAAAACTAATAAAATTCAGTTATTGGTGAGAATTTTGCAAGGCATTTTGAGAAATAAAAACTGCAAAGTAGGGCAGCACCTGTGGCTCAAGGAATAGGGTTTTGGCCCCATATACTGGAGGTGGTGGATTCAAACGCAGCCCTGGCCAAAAATTGCAAACAAACAAACAAAAAACTGCAAAGTACTATTTTTTTAAAAAATAGAAATAACTATAGTAAGAATAATATTGATCATGACATATAACAAAGTGATAAGTAATGACATGGAAAATCCAGGTTGGCAAAATGAATAAACTGTTAAAGTATCATTTGGATTATAGGATGAGATTTTACACCTATTAGCAAGATAAGAATGTTCCCAAGGAGGACTAATATTTTTCCATTTCTAGGTATCCATTTATTCTTTTATTCCCAAAACAAATATAGAATAAGACACTAAATGTCTTACTGGATCTATGTTGCAAACTGAGGATATTCCTGTGAAAAAACAATCAATCTAAAGTAACATCCATGAACACTCTCCACATGCAGCTTGAGTATATTGGATAAAACAGTTAACCATAATACAAGAACTCAAACAAGTATGAAATTAGAAATGAGATAAATGGATCTGTGGAGATAAACATTTTGAAGAACATTTTGTGGTCACAGAGATCAGGAAAGGTGTCCCTGAGGAAATGATGATTGTGATTGACCTGATATGAGACAGAAAAGGAGAATTACCAAATCACCCACATGTGAGTGATTTCTGGCAGAAAAAGATAGAAAAGGTCTGGAAGTGTCAGAGAATAGAGTTATTTTGACCATGCAGAACAAATCAGGATACCTGGAAAGAGTGTGCACATGGTGTAGGATAAGCAAAGGAGAAAGAGGTACAGTTGTGCAGGACCCAACCTCTATCTGACATCAATTGACTTTTCTCAATTCATTTTAATTTGGGAAGATATAACCAATTGTTTTGAAAGATTAATTGATTATATATGTGACTGTAATTCAGAAGTAGGGCAGAGAAGGTGACAGACAACCAGTTGCTGGACAACTGCATTAGTCTGAGGGGTGATGATAGCTTAGACTAGCGTCAAAAAATGTAGACAATTTGATAAATCACAAATTTATACAGATGGTGGTCTAAATTGGGTGGCACTTTGAATATGGAAACAGTACCGAGGTGACTCTCATTATTGCTTTTGGTAATAGGAAGGATCTTGATTCCATTTAAAAGGGTAAAAAATGGGAGATTTTTATTTCATTATATATCTTCACTGACTTCTTGTGGCTCGAGACACTGCTAAAATAATTCATTGTTCAGCAGTTTACTTTGCCTTAGAGAAGAACCCCATTTTCAGTGATAGAAAACAATAGTATTGTATTTGGACATTTCCATTTGAGGTAAATTTGGGAACTTGAGTAGAATTATGAAGTACAATCTTGTATATGTACAAACCTGAAATTCACTGAAGAGATTCTGAAAATCTAGACTGGAGATGATGTATTTCTGAATAATTTTTAGACTTGGTTTATGCTACCTAGGGAGAACGCATAGAGTAACAAATGAAAAAAATCATTTGATGAATTATCATTTATTCCTATATCAAGGACCATAGATATTAAAAATTCAATCTCATAAAACAATTTTCTCTTTGATGTTGAATGTATGTTTGGTACAAATGTGTAGGCATGAGGAAGAACTGTACAGTAGATGTCAAAAAGCCTTTGGCAGAAATATAAATTGCCATCTGTATCGCAATTTCTTTCCTTTTTTTTTTTTGCAGTTTTTGGCAGAGGCTGGGTTTGAACCCACCACCCCCGGCACATGGGGCCAGCGCCCTACTCCTTTGAGCCACAGGCGCCGCCCTGTATTACAATTTCTTATCAGGTACCAGCCCTGACAACACTATGTGTTCCCTCCCAGGGGCTTGATCAGGCTAGAGGACGAAGACAAAGACAAAAAGTGACAAAGAGAAAGTTTGAAGCATAGCTGGTGGGGAGGCTGCACGTCTGTCTTGGTGAGGCCTAACCCACCTGCAGCATCTTGTCCCAGGCCAGCTCCGTTTTTATTGCATAATCCACTGTTTTCATCATAAATCTCATGAGGGAAAGGCAAACAATGAGGATATGGTTTTGCTATGTTTGCATTTTCCTAACTAAACTATTTAACTATGTTAATTGGATGAATTTACTTTTTACTTTTATTGTTTTAAGATATTTATGGTCTTTAACACAAACAGAGAATGGACTGGTGAAAAACAGTCCACACAGCACGTCAGAAAAGACCCCAATTAAGCCACAAATCACAGAAGTGACAATTAATACTTAAGAAATTTGTTGCTCAGAAAGACAGATGCTTCTGGTAATACCAAGGTGACAGAAGCAAAGAGATATGTTATCTCTTATCTGGTCTGGAGCAAATTTTGTCTTCTGTAACAAGATTTAAACACTCTGCCTAACTTTACAAACACGCTCCTTCTCACAGAGTGAGTAGCCCCACTGGTCCAGGTGATTCTCTCCTGCTTAGAGACTTCTGCAGCCAGAGTCCATATGGGGTGTTTGTGTGTGAAATTTTAGCAAGCAGCTGCTTTTTTTTTAAATTAAATTATAGCTGTGTACATTAATGCATTTATGGGGTACAATGTGCTGGGTTATATACAATCTGAAATACTTTCATGAAACTGGTGAACATAGCATTCACCGCACTACCTTAATAATTATGTTAAGAAATAGATTTGACATGTACCCTTGTAAAACGCACCATAGGTGTGGTCCAACCAATTACCCTCCCTTCACCCCTCCCTTCCTCTTCCTCTTTCCCCTTCATCTTGGGCTGTAGTTGTGTTATATGGAAGTGGGGGTGCTGATACAGTGGTGTCATAGTAGCTGAGCACATTGGATACTTTTTGTTCCATCCTTAAGATACTTTGCTAAGAAGAAGATGTTCCAGCTCCATCCATGTACACATAAAAGAGGGAGTTTACCTAACAAAGGATTTGAAAGATTTCTATAAAGAGAAATATGAAACTCTGAGACAAGCCGCTGCTTTTTAAATTTTAAAGTGCCAGGCCTCCCGCAGTACATTGTGTTGGGATCTGGATTTCCACATTCACAACTCTCTTGTTTCTGTTTTCCTTTGCCCAACCTCTGTAATCATTTTTATTAAATTTAATTTTTAGCCTACCTATAAAAGCCTACCTAAAAAACCAATATTTGAATATTGGTTTTAAGCTTATAAAATCATTACTAGTAATGTAAGTATGTCAAGATATGACTCTTCCCTTAAGCAATTCCATATGTGCCTTGCATTTTCTAGTCATTTTCACCGAACTCCAGTAAGGCTTATGATAGCACATGTGACCTGAGAACTTAAGGGAAAGCCTTGCTCTCTCAGAATGAAACCTAGAGTGATGATAGTAGGAACAGGGAAAGGCGAATCTGCCCAAGAAGCAATGATTTCATCAGGATTAGTAGCCATGAGCAAGCAGAGACATTTATTCATTAAAATTGTGATTTACTTTTATAATTAATTCTCGGGTACTAGAAAACCGGTTGATAGGGTTTGCAACATTTTTCTTATTTTTAGTAAATAATTCAACTTTTAGTTATGGATGATATCCAGGAAAATTTATCCTTTTTTGTTAATTAATCATATCACATTTAATTATTTAGAAGTCCAGAGGGATTCTAGGCTTTTGCATACAAGATTATCTCTGCACAGAGTATCAGCAGGAGTGTAGAATCCCAGAAGAATTCTTTGTTGCCCTAATGTGACTCTCTAGCTGAGTTCCACAACCATGTGTGCTTCTGATGAGGTATCCCTCACTGCTCCCCACAACACTCAAATTCTTTCCACTAATGTGGTCAACAAAGAACTATCGTAATCATGCCCTTTTTTATTGCCCACATCAGCTCATTAGGGACTGTACCAGAAAACCTAAACAAGCTACGTGCTTTTAACCAAATTTGGTCACCTCCAAAATCTATGTTCTTACATTAAAATATTTACCAAGTAATGTTAGGAGAAGGGTTAGAGCAATCAATGCAAGTGTTCTATTCCTAAGTTGTTTTTCTTTCTTTCTTTCTTTCTTTTTTTTTTTTTTACAGAAAGTTATTAACATGATCTTATATTCTTGGCATAACTGTAGGTTTTAGTGTGTAGGAGTAAAGGTGTATATTTGTGTATTTTGTGTATTTGTGGCTGTTGATTAAATCTTATTTATTGTCATATTAACTGATTCAAACCTCAATTCCCCCACATATCTAAGTGATCTCTGCCTTAACAGTTGAAAATAATGGATATTTAAAAATGTTTCTATGAATTATTATTTGAATAATTGAATTGTCACTTTATACATATGTATATCAGTCAGGTAAAAAGTGTACATGTTCAAGTTAGAATGGTAGGAAACGCACAGAATAAAGGAGTTATTTAAATATATGAGAGGGATGAAGGCACCTCACAAAGGATGTCTTAGTTTCCCTAGGACTAGTAATAGGAGTGATATTGCTACTCTAAATGTACCAGAGGAAGTTACAGTTACTAAAATGACAGTGTTATGGACGAGGCAGACTGGAGAGGGTCTGTGAATTAGGGAATCCACCCAGGTCACAGCAGTGACCATGCTGGAATGAATCTATTGAAATTCTCTGTTTTTATTCTCTTCATTCTCTGTTATATTGTGCCGTGTCTTCTATTGGCTAACTCAGCTGGAAACTGTATATAATAAAGCCCACAGGTATGGTTTTAGAAGCCCACATTCCCAAGGTAGAAAAATTAGATCGGGGAATTGATATGAAAGAGTTACATGATAACTGGCCTAACAGCACTAAGAACCATGTCTAATATATTGGTAGGTAGCATGCATTAGCTATTATTTGAAACTGGCTATATTAAAATCATAGATTTTTTAAAGCTGCTTTGTTGTTTTTTTATATTGTCTCTATTTAAATGTGCAGAAAGTTTAAGGGTACAAATGATTAATTGCATTATAGTATTTTATATCTAGCTTTGATAAAAGTATGGATTTCAAGTGAAATAATTTTTCCCTAGCTGCTACCTATTTAAAAACAATCAGCAATAAAAATAACGTAAGATTTTATTTGTGAGAAAATCTAAATATTTCCAATTCAAAGAAAGTGAGAATTTATCGAATTTTCACTTTTAACTTCATAGAATATTAGATAAAATACATGTGTTTAGTATTATTACATTCATAGGGAAATAACAACATCAAACAGTCTATGCATTTACTATTTTCTCTCCTATTATCCAATGACTACATATTTAGTTTAGAGGAATTGGTTAGTTTTAAATCCAGCATTTTAGATAATGGAACAGAAATAGTTCTGTAAATGGACACATTTCTAGGAATTATTCAAAATGATAATTGTACTTATTGAGTTTTATTCATAATATGGCAATTAACTATGTGGATTCTAAATTACATTTTAATAGAAAGATTAGTAATTCAATATAATTAGCTTTAGATTACTTCTAATTTTCATGAGTGGTGGATTGAAAATAAAATAATACCTATAACTATCCACGTATTAAGTTCTCAAGCCAATCTTCAAGCACTAAACAATCTTCAAGCATTAAAATTTCCATTATTATAAATTTTAATTGATAACTTTGTAAGGAAAGTTTAAATTTTCTTATTTTTATTTTTAATCCAAGTGCAAAAAATTTATCATTATATAAATAATCATATCATATGATTCTGTACTATATATTTGAAAGATGTCAGGTCACAGGTAGCCTTTATATCCTTGGGAAAGATAGGAGAACAAAACATGAACTTAAACAGCACTGAGTACTGTATTCCCAATGTTAGAAATAAAGGAGGAACAAGCAAAATGTATTGAGATGTTTGGACTATTTATTTTTTTATTTTTATTTTTTGTTTTTTGATTAATTTAAACTACCTGAAACATCATTTTATTAATCTCATTGTAAATGTAGGTGAGAAGAAAAAGTAGAGTAAAACATGTTGAAATGTAATACAAAAAAAGACAAAACTCTAAAAAGAAGATGAAGCTATTGAACATAATAGGAATTAGGCAAGGAACTAGAAATTTAATCTCAGTGCTTAAAAGAATGAACAATAAATTTAACATTACACAAATTTTATAAGATTGTATATTTTTAAAAAATGATGTACATGATGGTTTACTATTTGTCTTTAACTTGTTGGTATTTTCTTAGTTCAATGGTGGTGTGTCATCTTAATGATGTTTAAAGCAAAGTTGGTTTGGCTACCTCTATGTTATATATTACAGGTGTCTGATGAAACTAATAATTTGCACAGCCAAGAACACAGTAAGTAAAGCAAGCAGACAGTCCTTAGAATGGGAGAAGATATTTGCAGGTTGTGTTTCTAACAAAGGTTTGATAACTAGAATCATAGAGAACCCAAACTTATTAATAAGAAAAGAAAAAGTGATCCTATTTCATTTTGGGCAATACACTTGAACAGAAGCTTTTCTGAAGAAGACAGGTGCCTGGTCTACAAACACATGAATAAATGCTCTTCGTCTTTAATTATCAGAGAAATGCAAATCCAACCACTTTGAGATATCATCTAACTCCAGTAAGAGTAGCCCACATAACAAAATCTCAAAACTACAGATGTTGGCATGGACGTGGAGAAAAGAGAACACTTCTGCATTGTTGGTGGGACTGCAAGCTAATGCTTTCCTTCTGGAAAGAAGTTTGGAGAACACTTAGGAAAATAAAAGTAGACCTGTAATTCCTCTATGAGGTATATATCCAGATGACCAAAAATCATATTACAACAAAGATATTTGCACCAGAATGTTTACTGCAGCCCAATTCATAATTGCTAAGTCATGGAAGCAGCCCAAGTGCCCATTGACCCATGAATGGATTAACAAATTGTGGTATATGTATACCAGGGAATATTATCCAGCCTTAAAAAGATGCAGACTTTACCTCTTTTACATGGATGGAGCTAGAACATATTCTTCTTAGTACAGTATCTCAAGAATGGAAGAAAAAGAATACAATGTGCTCAATACTATTATGAAACCAATATATAATCACCCACACTTTCATATGAATTATAGAGCACAACTATAGCCCAGAATGGAGAGAAGAGGAAGAGGGGAGGGGAAGGTGCAGGGAGGATAATCAGTGGGATCTCACCTGTTGTGCATAAGGCAAGGGTACATGTCAAATCTATTAAGAGTAGAGTATAAATATCTTAACATAGCAATTAAGTAAGAGAGGTGAAGGCTATGTTAACCAGTCTGATGTAAACATTCCAAATTATAAATAAAATCAGCACATTGTACCCCATAAATGAATTAAGGTACATGTTTGGACTATTTATATATAGAAAGAAAAACAACACAACACAATGAGAGTATTGTCAACGATGCCAAGAAGCAAAATGATTCATCTATAAAGGTTGATAAAATATATTTAAAAATACTGATAATGTGAGTAAGTGAGGAAATAGAGGGGCCTCTAGATCTCAAAACATGGAGATTGTTAGCAACCTTGATAAGAAGATTTTCAGCAGGTTGCTTGTTGCAAAGCCATTATTATTTGCTAATCCATTCATGAGTTGATGGACACTAGGGCTGATTCCATGACTTTGCAATTATTTTATAAAATTATTTAGATTTGAGTAAAAAATTAATTGTTTTGAAATAAACTAGCAAATAACATAGCAATAATATGCAAAGATATTGAATTGTGGTTTACAGTACTAAATGAGATTTGTAGCTCATTGATCGCTAAAGGCAGTGGCTCCTACAGAAGAAACTGAAGACCTGACCTGTGATTCTATCAGAAGGTCTCTAAGATCTTTTCCAAACAAATATTCTATTGTGATTTTAATGAGTTAGAGAGGAGTGTTATGAGCATCAACTATTTGTATTCTATACTCCAAGAGAAGCTGGTTGCTTCCTAGTTTGTCTACTTCTTCTTTGATAGGATAGTTCATTGTTCAAATTATTCACTTCTTCCCTATCCCACATGACTTTGCTGTGAGTAGAATTGCATTTGGCATTGTACTTGACCCCTTGATTTATTTAGGCTCATGGAATATTTATGAACGTTAAACAGAGGCTTTAAATGTGCATGCACACTTTGGCTTGCCTCCTACTGCAGTCCTGTGATTTATTATGAAAAGAACATGTTCAGATGGCCACTTACCCAAGGAGAATAAGAGCACATCTGGAAGAGACCTGCGCCCAACCAGAGGTTTGCAGTCAAACTCATCCAGTCTAGCTCAGCAGAGTCAGAGCCTATTTACAAATATTTGAGAAAAAAGATAATGGCTATTTTTAAACTAGATTTTGAAATTTTCTATTACAAAGCTAAATATAACACAGACTTCACTGGGATTAAGAAATAACGTAGCAGAAGCCAGTAATGTGTTGCTTAGGGGAAAATAATTCTTCACTCCTATATGATCTGTGTCACAATGGGTAACACATCACTGCAACTTTATATTTTTCTTCTAAAAATGAAGAATGAATCTTAAAATTATTAGGTCAAAATTTTATAGCTCAGAGAGACCTTAGAATTTATCTAAACTCTAATGTTTATGGTTATAATAGGGTCAATCAAGTAGCTCAAAGGCATACAGTGATTTGGGAAAACTTTAGGGATTCTACTAGAAAACTTTTAGAAGTGATTAAGGAATACATTAAGAACTTTCTATGTGGTAGAGATTCTGCACGGTCTTATTTGACCCTCACAACAAGGTTGTGCCAGTTAATATTAGGAAGCCAGGACACAGCATGTTAAAGCAACTTGTCATGCATAATATCAGTTTTTTCTAATTTTTTAAATTTCAGAATATTAGGTGGTACACATGTTTTGTTTATAAGACTGTTTTTTGTACAGTTTGAGTCAACATTATAAGTTTGTCATTCACCAGATAGTGTGCGTCGTACCCACTAGGTGTGAGTTTACCCATTCCCATAATGTGTGGGATTTACACCCACCAGTCACACGCCAGAGTCTACATCGAAAGTGTGGCAGTGCGTGATAGAAACAGACATCAGAAACAAATCTGATTCACTGTGTACCCTGGGGTTGGTCCATTGGAGACTGAAGAGTGGATATTTACATTAAATGCATCATATCCCAATATCATCTTACAAATCTGATTTCTTGATAAATTATAGACTTGGTATAAAATACTTCCTTTCAGGTAAATGCATATATTTTTTAATGGATTATGATTAAGCAAACTCCCTAAAGAGTACTTAAAGTCTTAAAATCGTTCTCTTTCAAATTGCCATATAAATGTCACCCTTTCAATGAGATCTCTCTTAATCAATACTTTTAAATTGCAGCCCTGTTACCTCCCCAGAGGCACCCTGCACCCCCCTTCCTTGTTTTCTCCATAGCATGGACTCCTGAAGGCCAGTGTTTTGCTTTATTTCCCTTCAATATCTCCAACGTCTGGAAAAGCTCGTGGCACATAATATACTCTTGAAAAAAAGATTTGTTAAATGAATAAATAAACAACAAACACAAAGGCTTCCATAGAATAGAAAACAATCCCATCTCTCATAAAAAAAAATCTGAGTTTAATCCACATAGATGAGAAATGCAAAATAAGGCAGGATATGCCTTTAGACAAATTTGTTCAGTATCTTTTTAATAACCGAAAAATGAAAAGACAAATTATACACCTAAAACAGTTGATCTGAGCTGTTAGCTGAATCAGTTAGCTGAACTGATGTTAGTTTTCTGAAATAGATGAAACTTCTCCCCCAAATCATGACAGAACACGGGGCATTTGCTGTAAGTGAACCCAGGGCCCAGATAGCCATCAGCCATAGGTCCATGTATAGGGAATTGAATCTCTCAAATGCAAAGCCTTGCAGAAGACCATGTTTATTAAAGAGCAACTTCCTCAGCATCACTGCTCCTTGAGTGACTCACAGAAACAGATATTCAAAATGTACTCTTAGAAAGGAATTAGTCTTGGTTCGTGTTTCTACCCACCCAGTATTAGACAGCTGTAGGAAATGGGGTTGCCAGATGTAGCAATCAAAAATACAGGTTGTCCGGTTAAATTTGAATTTCAGATGAACAACAAATACTTTTTCAATACAAGTACATACATATATATTGTGTATCTGAAATTCTAATTCAACTGGGTATTTTATATTTTACCTGGCAGTGCCCTAGCAGGGAGCTCAAAACAGGCCACACTCTAGAGTTGCCTGGTTACTGTCAGGCCTCTGCCTCCCAGAGTGCTGAGGAGTAGGAATGGGAACAGGGACAGGAAGTGGTCTTGAGGGCACGATCAGTCAACAAGTCTGGGCACAGGCAGTCCCTCCCTTCTGCTCCAGAGGAGCATAATATTTGAGAATCAGATGGCACCATTCATTGCTTTCACCTACAACCCTTGCTCTGTCCTGCTTTAATTTCCATATGCATCTACTGTTGTCTCTTTCAATGCCTATTATGGCCACAGGGAGAGTTCAGGGTGGCTCACAGAATACAAGACACTTTTTAAAAATGTAGATCCCAGGTCCTACCTAACAGGTAGGTCTGGGATTAGACCTAGGTATCTGTTTTTCTGTTTGTTTGTTTTGGGAGAAACCACCTGCTTTAGGCCTGTCTGCATCTGATACCTTCATTTCAGCAGACATTATACATTTTTAGGAAATCTTGGAAGGCAATTGCATAAGGACAGGGATCCAGACTGGGATGAAATTTGGTTCAACCAAGGATCAGGAGATATATTAGAAAAATGGCTCATGATGCCACAGAAGGAAGAATGAACAGCCTATTATAGAGGGTAACGCAACAGTAGGTGGTAGTGAAGGCTGGCTCACAAAAGTCCCAGAGAAACAGGGATAATGGGAGTCAGAAGGTATAAGAGGAACCCAGGCCATGATTCCAAAATCCATAGAGAAAAGCCATTGACATAAGGGAGGTGGTGCGTTGGGCTATTTCGTAGCACAAAATCAAGTGATGTGAAAAATCAATTCACCTTTTTTAAGCTTATTACAAAATAAGGATTCATGAATGCTTCCATTCATTTATTCAGTATGAGTGCCCATGAGCCTATCATCTACTGGAATGTTACAAACACAGCCATGAATAAAATATGTAGGTTGCCTGTCTTCACAGAGCCTACAGATCATCAGGGAAGGCAGCCGATAAACAAGTAAAAGGCAATAGGTTGTTATTAAAATAACTAGTTATAGCTGGTTATTGCTAGTTAGTTTCTATAAAGGGAATAAATAATTATAGTAGAGGAAGATTTTGGCAATAAATTAAGTACACACAAAGCTATAGAAGTGGGAGGACAGAGAACAAGGGGTAGAGAAGCCTCTCAGTTTAGGAAGGCCAGGAACTTCAACAGAGAGAATTTAATGTAGGAAACTATGTTCTAGGTATAAGAATATCTGAAACAGCAAAGAGGAGATGAGGTGATGCAGAGATTAGAAGGTGACTGCCTCATCTAGGGCTGAAGGACAAAGTAGGGAAGGGGTTTTTGCAGAAGTCCAGGAGCCCTGTGGCAGGGGTGGACTGTGGCAGGCCTGATGGGCCACATAATGGGAGAGGTGGGATGTGATGGCACCAGTCTTGTCGAGTTGTTATCATGTGGAAGAGATCATATGTGTGAACTGCTTAGCACAGTGCTGATATGATTGTGTAGCCAGCCCATGGTACATACTCCATTCATATTAGTTTAACTACCTAATATTGGATTCCAGAAGTTTTGACAACTGAATTTACACATTGTGCTGGGATATCAGATCAGGAAGGATGCCAGGCCAGAGAAAAGTGTGCATAAGGGCATGGCAAGGATGTGGTCTCCAGAGAGAACTATCCAGTCAGATGGACACAATAGAGACTCTAAAATGGCCCGAGCCTTTGTTTTATTATAACTCCCACAATTCAGACTGTGCCTGGCATTAGATCCAAGGTCTGGCTCTCAGAGCAAAGCATGAACCATGTTCATCTAACTGGTCAAGGTGAGTTTATGGGGTGCCCACCTGGATGAATGCAATTGCATGTGGAAGTTAAGAAAACCCTATACCAGATAAGGTATTTGTCTCTGTTTCGTTTTCCTACCCATGGTTGGTAAGTGGGCAGAGATCAGGGCACGGATGTGATGGGCTGAGCACAATGAGAATATAACATGGAAATGTGCTCCCCCACACACGGTGTCTCTGGACTGCAGTGATGCTGGGAGCAAGTAGGTGTGTATACACTCCCAATTCTCTCTTCTTCTGCCTTCATATCTCTTACCAGTTCCTTCTTTAAACTGTGCTCAACTAGAAGCAAGAGGTCAAAGGACCATGAGTACTAGTCTTCAGGGGTCAGCCTCTCTAGTCGTGGGATGATTGATCAGCAGTGAGGGTAATGCCAAACAGAACACATTATACACAAAGAGTCTCTTCTTTAATAGCTTCAACAAGGGAGTTGGTTCCCTCTTAGTTTTCCATCTAGAATCTTGAACCACTTTCCATTGGCTATTTTCACCCCCCAAACCTTCCTTTTTTGAATTGAGGACACAGATCTGAGTAGACTCTACAAAGTGAAGGACTTATCAAAAAGAGAGTCTCCAAAATGGTATGCTGAAGTCAGGTTGTACCTGCGCATTAGAGCTGATTGCTAAATTTATAAAAATTTTGTGTGCTAGTTGTTAAAGCCATTAAATAAAATTAAATTCATACATGTTCAATTAATGCACTCGATTTTAAAAAGGCTATCATCTGCCATTCCCAGATACTTGGAAAGCTGAGGGAGGAGGGTCACTTGAGCCCAGGACTTCAAGGATATAGTGTTTTGTGACTGCATCTGTGGATAGAAACTTAACTCCAGCCTGGATAACATAGTGAAATCCCATCTGTTAAGAAATGGTAATAAGTAAATGCTCAAAACTCATTGTTTCTAATTATTTGACTAGATTTTACTATTATCAATGCTTATGAGGTTATTTACATTTGTATTATTTTATCCAGGTGATAGAGATGAAAATACTATATGCCTTGCTGGGTCTTCCAACAATTAGAGCAGACTTGATGTGACATCCTAGAATAGAAGGGTGAATCGACGAGAGTGTGGGAAGTGGAGGGAACTAGGCTTAGGCAGCATCTGTGATTCTGTTACACGTCGTGTGGCAGTACAGAGCCATAAAAATGTGGGAAAATATTGATCAATATTCCCTTTTGTGCGAAGTCTCTGCTGGGAGAGGGCAAACATAGAAAGACCTGGATTTGGGTTTTTTTAGCAATGTGGTAATGGGGAAAGTTTCTCTTGTTTCCTTATCTGCAAGTTGGAGATTATAATATCTGTCTTATAAAAATGGTGGAAAATAGAGAGTAATAAATTACATAAAACAATTCAGTCAGTTTTTGTCACATTTGGAAGATGTTATCATACTCTATTCAAAAGCCATACTATAAAAACTAATGCAGTCCTGCTCTCATTGAGATTGTAACTTGGCAAAAAGGACATACAGTAAACAATTGCACATTAAAAGTAGTTTGACTGTTGGGATGATGAGCCTCCTGGAGGAACTCAGGAAATACCTGAATAGCATTTGTATTTTCTCTATTCCACCTTTTCCTCCTACAGGAGGCAATATAAGAGCTTGCTCACGTTTTTTGGATCTTAGGCCTTCATTTCTCTCAGGATTTGCACATGTGTCTACAACTTTTTGCTTGTAGCTTTTTGTCCAAAGCAGCTTAAGGCTGCTCTGCCCTCCTGCAGGCAGAGAGGAAGTGATGGAAATAAAACCCCTGGGAGTATCTTCACCCGCCATGGGAAACAGTCTGTGGCGTTCCTTCTCTGCCAGTGCATCCTCAGGAGACGGCAGGTGTTCAGGGCTCGCTACCACACCTGTTTGGGCTGTGGTCCCTTTTGCCCACTTCCTCTATAGGTGTTTCTGTCCCTCCCCCAATTGACTAAGGTCTGGTCTTAGGGAAACCCAAACCAAGAGAATTCATCTCATCTCTCAAATTTGTCTATAAAGCCCTCATTATCTCCCCCAAATTGGGCACAAATGTGGCCTCAAGAGCAAGAGCATAGTTTGGGATGAGATTGGTTGCTCAATGTATGATCTACACCAGGACACTGTGAAGGGTAAAACAGTCATCCTTGAAAGTACACTATGAGCAAAACAGGCATAAAATGGGATGCCATGGGTCCCACTGTGGTGTGGGGACAGCTTGTCTCGGAGCAACTTTAACCCTTCCAGTGAGATATCAAGGCCTGAGTGCCGGTGGCGGCCTGGTAGAGTCTGAGCACTCCTCAGTAGTAAGCTGCTCAACTCTCCAAACCTCAAGACGTGTGCTTCTCTGAGCCAGCAGACCAGCTGCCCTCCATGCGCGGGGAGGGAAGCACATTTCTATCCAGCTCCCTCCCATTAACTCACAGTTTTTTAGGAGAAAAACAACACAGATTTGTTAATGTCTTTCACCTCTTTGGGGCAGCTGCCGATTTTTAAGAGCCAAAGGGTCCCTAGTGAACGCAGCTCTCACTAGTGCATGAGAAATGATTGACTCTGAGAGCTTTGCTGAAATGACTGCTAATGTTGAAATCACACTCAGCTCAGTACATTTCCTGTGCACTGGGGCTGCCGCGGGTGTGTTGGGGGCTGGCAGGGGGGATTCCCAAAGAAGGAAGTTTCTATGCAAACCCTGCAGCAGGGAGAAATCAGGTTTCAGCCTCCCTTGTCTAATTCCCCTTGCATTTTTCTTTCCCCCCAAACATTCAAACTTAAATAGCTATATAAGTTCAAATGTTCTTTTATAGAGTGAAATAAACAGCTTTTATAGCCTGAAAACAGCAAGCTTGGAGATCAACTGTTCACCACTCAAGCGGGCATGTTTAAGTTAAAGAAATGGATGACATTCTCTTCCTCATTGTTAGTGATATTCCCCCCCCAAAAAAAAAAAAGAAAAAGAAAAAAAAAAAAAAGAAAAGGAGGTAGCATAATAAATTTGCTGCCATATAAGTTGTCAGGGAAAGAAGTTACTGTAGCCTTCAGCATTTTGCTGCAAGGCTGCCCCCCTCTGGCTCCCACCACAACCCACAGCATGATTTGTGGAGAAAGCAAGTCTGTGTAAGAAGGAACAGTTCTGAGCTGGGAGGAGTCAAAGTCAATTTCAGCGGCTGGTCACTATCTCTCCACCTCCTAATTACTACTCCCCACTTCTCAGCCCATCTTGCACTTTCTCTATGTTCCAAAAAGATATAACTGAACTTGGAAATTAGCAACCTGTGGTTTCTAAACTATGCCTGATAAGTGAATTAGGTTGAAAGGCAGGGAAGCTCTGGCAATGTAATAGCACAAGGGACACTCAGGGTGTTTTGCTAGTAGGGATGATTTTATCATTCCAGAGAGAATTATAGTGTCTTGCATTAGGGCTTTTTCTATACATGAAGACTAAGAAATGACTAGAATTCATGCAACAGGCTGCATGGTAAAGCCTGCTGCTGGATGTCCCACATCTTACGTGTCTGCACAGAAGTAGTCAGTCTTGTTAATTCACTCAGCACACAGAGCTTTTGAACGTCAGACAATACCAGGTACACAGTGGACACATCCCAGGGCAGGCCTCGTGTGGTTCCAGGACCTGGATCCTCCTCCACCAACTTTCACAATGCAATGCTGTGCATCACAACATGTATCCTAATTCATCTCCCTGCTCTGCCGCTACAGCCCCACTCTATATATCACTCTCTAACATAAACTCCAGAGACACGAGGGATTTGGCATGCTCCCCCAAATTCACTTTTCTCCAGCAACTAAAGTTCTATGCTGGTCCCTTAACCCAATGGACTAGCTCTTCTCTCAATCTCGGGCACCTGCAGGATATCTGTGTTAGTGAGCAAGGGCTGCCGTAACCAAGTACCCTATATCCCAAGCTTAGACAACAGAAATTCCTCCTCTCACGATCTCAGAGGCTAGAAGTGCAAAATGAAAGTGCCTTGGCAGAGCTGGCTTCTTGTCAAGGTTGAGGGAGAATCTGCCCAAAGCCTCCTTAGTGTCTGATGGTTTCCTGGGGAGCTTTGGGCTCCTCGGCTTGTAGTAGCAACACCTGCATCTCTCTGTCCAAATTTCTCCTTTTTTGTAAAGATGCTCAGACATACTGGATTAGTGCCCTAATGGCTTCATTTTAACCACTTATGTCTTCAATGAGCCTATTTCCAAATAAGACCACATTCTGAGATATTGGGGATAAGGACCTCAATATAGGATTTTATAGGAGGGGGACAAAATATAACCCGTAATAATCTCCTTTCCATGGTTGACTACAACAGAGTTGAGGATCCTCCTTCCCCCCATGCTACCTCCATGGACACTCATTTAATTTTATACAGTGCCCCTTGAACAGCCATGATCCTCCTGAACTTGCATCATGGCTTGCTGATCCTAGTTGAATTGCTTATTCAACTGTCTCCTGCGCTGGTCTCTGGTCTGTGAGTTGCCTAAAATCTTGACTCCACCTATTTCCTTCAGATGCTCAGTGAATGTTTCTTGAATACATAAGAGCCTCTTAGGAATTGCTCCCTGTGTGCTGAGCCCTGGGAGAAAGCACGTCGAGTAGATTCATAAAGACACCCCTGGTCATCGTCCTCTATAGAGAGGTCAGAAGAGAGAAAGGGAGTTTTCCTGGTTCCTAGATTCTCTTCTTCTCCTGGCCTTTCCCCCCTTTTAAAGTTTTTATTCTTCGACCCATTTCTCCTGCTCTTTCTGTCTTTCTTAGTCTTTATGTCCAGCCCTTCCTGCTTTCACCTGCCACCAAGACACTTTCTTCATATGCCCCTGATGTTTGTTGAATCAAAACAGCTATTGTGATGAGGATGAGGGGAGTATGAGAAACTGGGAGCTTATCGAAGTATCCCTAATACAATTTATATGGGTTGTCAGCAGTTGTTTACACCTTCATATTAACTCTTGGATTTATATTTATTTTATTCCGATGACATAATATGAGGTGGAATTGCTTTTGAGCATATGCAATTGCTTTTGTGGAAATATGGGGCTTGAGTTGTGAATCCTGATGCCTTGCTGCCGATGGGCTTCTGTCATTCTGTGGAGGATGCTTCATGTCTTTCCTTATTCAGAGGGGAAACTTTCTCACTCTAGTGAGTTCATAAAAATGGAGAGGGCGTGTGATCTTGACAGTGAAGCAGGTTTTCTGGGAAGCTCTTAGTCGGGGTTACCTGGACTGCATACATTTGAAGACCCATATGCCCTCAATGGAAATGACGCCTTCAGTGCATCCTGGAAAGGCAGCCAAGGCAGCTGCACTGGTACCAGGTGACTACTTGGTTTTATCTAAAAGGAACATGGGCATGTGCCTGGCTCATGTGGAGATAATCAGCTTGCTTACCTTACTCTTGAAAAGGTAAACAAAGCCTCACAAAAAGCTATGATATTGGAAATGACTCTGGATCCATGGGGGCATCTGGGTTGGAGCCTGGCTTGCCACTACAAACCATAGGCTAACCCAAGTTATGGAGAAGGGAAAACTTACACCCTTACAAAGGAAGCAGGCTGAATGGAGGAGGATGCAGCCTCCTACATTCAGAGGAGACAAAGACGCAGGGACACTCTGACAGACATCTGGCTATCATGTTGCCTAGTGGCAGGTTTGATTTTATGTTTGATTTTATTTTTTATTTTATTTTTATTTATTTATTTTTTTGAGACCATAGCTCACAGCAACCACAAACTCTTGGTCTCAAGCGATCCCCTTGCCTCAGCCTTCCAAGTAGTTGGGACTATAGGTGCCCACCACAACACCCAGCTAATTTTTCTATTTTTAGTAGAGACAGGATCTCACTTTTGGTCAGGCTGATTTCAAACTCCTGAGCTCAAGCAATCCACTTGCTTCAGCTTCCCGGAGTGCTGGGATTACAGGCATGGGCCATCATGCGTGGCCCAATACTTTCCCTTTAATATGCCACTGAAAGGTCTAACACAGACCATGGTGAAGATCCTTTTGTATGGAAGCTCCAGGAAAAAAAAAAAAGACACAGCATAGGCCTACTCTGATTTAGAGTTCAAAGAAAAGGTAACTTATACTCCCAAAGTTTCCGTATGTCCCAGGAGCAGCCTGTCTGCGTGGTTCTGGCTCTTGAGGTAGGAGATGAGCTCTTGGCTAGATGCTCCTCCTTACAAAGACATGACTGACAGCGTTAGTCATCAGGGAAGTGCAAATCGAAAATGCAATGAGATATCATCCTTCCCTCTTTAAAATGGCTTTTTTGAGAAAGATAGGCAGGAGAAAAGGGAACGTGTGCACTGTTTGTTGTGATGGAAACTAATATAATCACTCTAGAGAACAGTGTGGAGGCTCCTCAACAATAGAACTATCTTATAACCCGGCAATCAGACTGGTAGGCATAGATCCATAACAAGGCAACAGCATCCGTGGATAAAGAAATTGTGGTGCATATGCATGATGGAATATCATACAGCCATAAAAAATAATGAAATCCTGGCATTCACAATGACATGGATGGGACTAGAAAACTTTATGTTAAGGGAAACAAGACAAGCACAGAAAGAGAAACCTTACACACTCTCACTCACATGTGGGGGGTAAATATTAAAAACAATTGATCTCATGGAGGCAGAGTTAGAGTGATGGAGACTGGAAAGGGTAGCATGAGGCAGAGATAAAGTGAGGTTGGTTAATAAGTGCAAAAATATAGATAGTTAGATAAAATGAACAATATTTGATATAGTATGATAAAATGAATATAGTCAACCCTAAGTTAGGATATACTTTAAAATAACTGAAAGAGTAGAACTGGAATGTTCTTAACACAAAGAAATAATAAATGCCTGAGGTCATGAATACCCCCGTTACCCTTATTCGAGGAATTCACATTGTATGCGTATATCAAAACATCACAGATATCCTAAAAATGTATACAAAGATTATGTACCCATAATAATTAAATGTAAAACAAATTAGAAAGACTTGATGGATCTGTGACATTCACTCCCAATGCATCTCTCTTGCCTGCCTGGAGAATCAGTGCTGGCAGTGGCAGCAACCCTGACTCCCTCACTGTGCAGCTTCTCGGGCATCCTCACAACAGGGCAGCTGGCTCGCTCCACCGCTAGTGAGCGGGAAGAGGGCAAAATAAAACATATTTTGTAATCTAGCCTTGAAGTCCATCTCAATTTTGACAAGATCCAAATGGTTACATAGGTCAGTGCTGCTCTGTGGGAGAAGCGGACACACAGGGCCAGGAAAACTGGAAGGAGGAGACCACTGGGAGTCTCTTTCTAGCCTGGATTCCAAGTCTTTGGCCAAGAAAGACCCTAAACCAATTCGTGAAAGAACAAATTGAGGCAGCTTCTTTCTCCTGGACATTGTGTGTACCTGGTCTGTCTACAGGCACACCTTGTCTTCCTCCTGGTATCCATGCTGTTTCTGTGTCTTCAACATCCCCATTTTCACTCTTCCTTCAACTCCTTACTCATTCACATCTCCAAGGCCTGTCCACATGTCACACCTTTTCTATTAGGCACTCCTTGATCTGCCAACACCCAGCAGAAAGAGAGCGCAGTCTTTTTGGTGTTTCACAGCACGCCCTGCACTGCTCTCCTGTCACATTGACTCCATTCTGTGGTTGTGTACAAAAACTATGCTAAGTACTGAAGATGGGCAATAAGGCCAAGGTTCATTACAGCAGATTCAGAAAGGCTAGAAAGCCCAGAAGCACAGATCAGACCCTGTCTAAAACTTGAACTGGGACATGAATCCCCTGAGCCCCATCACAGCCTCGGGGTTAATCTTAAGACTTCCCTGGAATTGCCAACTCCAACTCGGGATGGCTTGATAAGCTGAAATCTGAAATGAACAACACTCAGTAATTCCGACCCAGCCTTGGGAACATCTTAGAATATGTGTTATTTCCCCAGGCCTCCAAATTGCTAAGCTGCTGTCATCTGTCACTTTGTGGTGAATAAATCTAGAGTGGTTCCCTGGAAAGACTGAATTGGAGCTTATGAGCTGTTGGGCCAATGACCACAGGTTTCCTCTTGCTTTTCCCTCTCAGCCTCCTGGTAGGGAAAATGGGACAGGATAGTCCCCATTCTCCAATGGGGTGCATGTGTATTTTCCTTGTAAATGTGAAGTATATTCCTGACTGTGGGAGGAGAGCCAGGAGAATAGAAGAAATAGTTCTGTTAGAGATGTGTTCAGCAAAATCTTGTTGCAATTTTTTATTTGGATTGTTCCATCCCTGAGAATTAACCCAGTAAACTGCCATTTATTGCACCAGGCACCCTGCTTACCCCATTACACACATTATATCAGTTCAAACTTATAGCACCTGGCAAGGTAGGCATCATTATTGTCATTCCCATTTTATACACAGGCAGACTGAAGCTCAGAGAGGTGACTCAACTTTCTCAGAGTAAGAATGGTAGTGGGTTTGAATCTAGGGGTCTCTGAGCCTGGGCCACACTCTAACTGGAATGCTGCCTTGCTTCCGTACTGAGTGCCTGCAATACCCTTGACTCTTTGGGTCTACCATTTAGTCACCTGTTAATGGAGAAGAGGAGTGTGCATGATTCTCAACACCCTACACACGTCGATAAGTCAGTCAACAACTGTCTCCCTGAGAGCAGAGAGGATCAAGCAAGAGCACTGTTCAGCCTAATCTACCCAGTCGATGCCAGTTGCCTTGGTGTTCTATTTGATTTAGAATTGATCCCACCCCCTATTAGCCTCAAAAGTCCCAATTTCGACGACACATCATATGATTACTCCATGCAGAAGCCTTCTTTGCTATACTGCCTGGAACATAGTAGCCTCGTGAGAAATATTGCAGGCTCTGAAAGATATTCAGTCCTCTGGGGAACAATGTCATGCCCAGGAAGACCCCTAAACACAAGTGTACCTCTTAAATGAGGCACTGATGCCCCCACAACTCCTCACCCCACCTGCCTTTAGAAGCACATTTGGGACATAGATTCAAGTGGCTTCACCCAATGTCACAAATGTATAGGGGGCCCCCATCACTGACCTTGAGTCTGGGTAGCATGATGTGCCCAGGCAATTTCCCCTCTCATTTTCCTTCTTTCCTCTCATTCCCTGCACATGTGTTCCTCTCTCTCCCCAGAGCCTGGTAACTAATACTGCTCCCTCTTGATGAAAAGCCCAGTTCTGTGGGAATCTCACAGTAAAGGAATGTCAGCGTCTGCAGGCCTGGGTCACGCGGGTGTCAGGGGCCTCCGGCCTCTCTGTGGTCACTGCTGGCCCAGGTTTAAAGGCATTAGTCAGTCTCAGCCATACCCCCAGGGCTGGGGGCCCAGACCTTTGATCCTTTGCAAGCCTCTGACCATAGTAACCACATGCCAGGCTCTTGCAAGCTGTAAACTGCCTTGTCTGCTCCCCTCGGATGCCTATGCTACTCTGCTTCTTCCATCTCACTCGGACTTACTGGCCGCAGTGCCTGGGTTCTTCTTCCCCTAGACCTCTGTGTGGCTGGCCCTTTCTCAGATTTTCTATCTCAACTGTGAGATAGCCACTGGTGTTAAGAGTCTTTCTATGGCCACCTCACCAAATTAACTCTATGCACACAGCCTATTAAAAGTTAAATTACTGTAGTTAGTCTTGTTTATTTTCTCCCCTGGAATATAAGGTATACAAGGCCAAGTACAGTGTCTGACTTTCTCCCACTCTCTCCCCACTGTCTGAATATCAATGTTGGCAAGATGCAGATGTATTTCCTTTTGCACTGGGCTTTATCTCCCAGGCTATGACGATTCATACTTCTCCAAAAACAATCCCTTGGTGTTTCGATTTTGCACTCAGCTAGGGAATGTTTCAACTTTCTATACTTTCCCATCTGATACCTTCCTAAATTCTATGATTTCTCGAAAGTTGAGGACAATAACTTATGCTTTCAAGTGGTTATTTTATTATCCTAAGATGGATTGTTGATTGTTATGACTGATGGGGATTAGGTGAAAATGAGATTATGAAAATTATTGGGTTTTGAGGGCCATTCTGTGCCAAGAACTGGGCAAGGAATTTTATATACTTCAAAGCAACTTATAAAATATGTGGGAAATTGCTTTGCTAGACAGCTGTTTAGAAATGTTAGTTACCATGGTTAGGTGTTAGACTTTGCAGCATTAATTGATCCTTTCTTATGTCTCTGTTCTACCCTCTGTTTACAGTATGTCCAAATGTCCTTCATGTCTCATTGTGATTTTAGCCATCCAGTGATCTCATATATATTAGGACTCTTCCAGTTACATTTAAGAGAGATTTTAACTCAAACGAGCTTAGATGGTAAAGGGAATTCCATGGTTCTTATGACTAAACAGCCCACGGGTACCCACTTCAGGTGTGTTATGACCCAGGACTTAAATGTGTAACAAAGACTGGCTTTACACCTTGTTTTTCTTGGCTCTACTTTTTCACTGTGAGCAACATTTTCTGAGAAGTTCTTCTGTAGGTCTGAGGAACACCAGCGATGACTTTTAAGGTCTATATCTTTTTCCTGGATATCTGGGAAGTCTGTGTTGAGGGGAAGAGCTTCTGACTTTATTCTGTGAAGAAATAGGCTGTTCTCTCCCTGCACCTTCAGAAAACACCCCTCAGACCACGGATGCTGTTTGGGTTACACGGTCAGGCCTGAAGTCACCACTGTAGGCAGGATGGAATAGGCTGTTTGTCCTAAGCCAGAGAGACCTTGGGCTGCCAGTCGATCTCACTTCAAATGCACTGTGGGGTAGGGGACAGAAACAAGTACCCCTACCGGAAATTGACATACTGTTGGAGAAGCCAGTAAGGAACACTGGGTAGAAAAACAAGACATGTCCCTGCTAGAGCCTACCAGTAGAGTTAGGGGGGTTAGTTGAGATGCTAAACCGTTGTTAATTTCTTCAAGGCAGAGACTTTACTCTAGCACCTGCCATGGACCAAAGGAGATGAGGATATGGAGTTGAATATAATAGGGAAATTTCTAGTGAAGAATCTGTAGTCCACTGTCTGATTTTCCTGGCAGAAATTGTAGGGTAAAGGTAGAGGATATAGGGAGGTCCTTGCAAAGGAGGGAAGTGTGTGTGCAGAGGCATGGAGGGTTGGAAAAGCAGAACAGACACTACAAGGGATGGAAAGTGACATGAAGGCAGAGCTCAGGATGCAGGGATGAGAGTAAAAGGAGGGAGGAAATCAAAGTGAGCCAAGATGTCACAGGCCAGATACACCACTGCTCAAAGAACTGGACCTGGTGATGTTTTATAGCAGCAGAGCTATAACCAGAGATCATATAAAACTGCTAAACAAACAAAAAAAAATCAGCTTTTCATCTTTCCCTATAAAAGAACAAGATTACTTATGGCTAAAAAAGTTAAATTTCAAAAACTAAAAACATAAAAAAGAAATCCTCCTGGCCCAGAAAAGATCTTATTATTAAATACTTCACAAAAGCTGATGAGCGTAATGACTCAAACAACTGAGGCATCAGTATTTAAAGTCTCACAAAATTAACAATTAAACATGTAAAATAATAACTTTCTAAAATGGGGAAAATATCACTCACATACATAAAAGCAAATGTTTGAGATCATCAATAGTGAAAAAGAGCTTATCAATTAATTAGGAAAAAAGCTAGAAAGAAATAGACAAGTGATTTTCAAAATTAGAAACAGTAGGATCATGTTCATTCTTGTGGGTAATAAAACAAATGAGAATAAAAGTAGACTACAAGTTTTCTATCTTATTGACAAAGCATTTTGTTGTTTTTATTTTGTTTGTTTTGCATGAAACTTAGCAGTACAGGAAACTTCCTGCTAGTATGTTTTTTCTCAAGGATCCTATTACAAAAGCTATCAGCATGTTCACAATGGGCCTTCAAAGTCACCGACTAGAATGCACCTGCAGTATGTAATTAAGGACATGAACACAAATGAACATTCAAGGATGTTTATCTCAGCATAGTTTATAATAGGGAAACATTTTGAGAAAAGGAAGTAACCTAATGTTCAACAACAGGTGAAATCACATAAGGAATATCTGTACTGTGTGATATTGTCCAGTCAATTAACATTGATTGTGTTGATAAATATCTATTGACATGAAAAGATAGGTAGTAAAGTTTAAAAGAATGTTTCAAAATGTTATATGTATTACAATACTAATTTTGTTCAAATTTATATGTCTTTGCAAATTTATAGACTTTGCATTCATTTCTGAGTGGTAAGAGTATGGAATTCCTTTTTCATTTTTTGTGTATCTCTATGTCCATTCTTTCATTGATCTTTGTCTTTTCTACTAACCATTCAATGTATAACATACTATCAAATATGTAATTTTTATTTAAGTTATGGAGTTAGTAAGTCATTTAACGTAAATGCTGGTGAATGTAGTGGTCAGGTGAGGAACGTCTGGGTGGGGAAGAGGTAGAAAGGGAAGATGAAGAAATGAGGAGGGTAATAGAAGCCCCCACAGGGCCCAGTTCTGGCAGGGAAGAGTAGAGATGAATGGTTTGAAGATCTGGGCTCTGACCAACTATGCAGGAGTGTGGGGTTGGACATATGTAGAGTTGGGTGATGAGGAGGAGCTCAATACCGTCAGCAGAAGCACTGAATGGGCTGATGGGTGGTTGGATGGTTGGACGGAAGAAAGCTCAAGAACTTTAGTTTCTGAAGAACAGGAATAATAGCCCTTCCCCTTTCCAAAAGTTTCACTGAAAATCAGTGACATGAGCCTGATTGATCATTAGGAGAAAAGCTGTAATAGTTTAAATACTCCGTATACATGGGAGTCTTCAGAATGAAGACCCAAAGATGGAGGGGAAATTGTCTAACTTTTATGCTTAGAGTCAACAAAGCATGGACAGCCATGTAGAAATGTGATTTGTTGAAAGGGGTATGCTAATTCAATCTAATACTAATAACTTGAAACCCACAGGCCCACCTGTCTTGATTTTGCCGGGCCTCCCTGAGCAGCAGCCTTCCTTCTGGGCATGGGGCAGGCCCCTCTCTGGAATGGGAGTCTAGTGGCCTACAGTCAAATAAGGTAGGTCAGGTAATGGCTTTATGACCAATTGTTATACAGAATAGTTTTAGGTTTTGTGGCTGATTTTCAAGAAAAGGGTTTCTATCACCTGCCTTGGGGAAGAAGGATTCTAGTTTCTTCTAGAATCACGGGAGAATAAAACTGGCAGACAGGAGGACAGGAAAAAGTCAGACAAAAACGTTCACTTCTAAGGCTTTCATTTTGGGGCGCTGGTATTTGAGCCCCAGCATCAGAGGCTCTAAACATACCCTGAGTATGAAGTGCTTGCAAGTTTTAATGGTGTAACAGAGCTAAGGGATCACCAGTATCCTGAATATTGACCACTGTCTTGGGGGTTATTGAGGGTGGTGTTCTCAGAGTGGAAGCCCTCTGTAGAGGAGGACTCCGGCAATGCAGAGGCTCCCTCCTTTGCTCCCCCAAGGCTCTTCATAACGCTTGCCCACCCTGTCTCTGCTTGCTCATACTCATGTTGGGCTTAGCCCAAGATAATTCTAAGCACTTCTTTATATATATCTCCTTCCTTACTTGCATGAGAAAATGAGGTCCAGTGCAGTCATGTGTTGGAGATCTCATAGTTATTAAGGGGCAGAGCAGGATTTTGAACGTGGCATTTGGGCTCCTTCGCATGTGCTGTAACTGCTGTTGTTCCATATCACCTGTTTGGTCCCAAATGCAGTGGAACAGGTGGATGGAGAAAGAAGCACATGAGGATTGGGTAGGAGGGAAGCAATGAACATCATAGATGCATTGCCCTGTATGATGGCAGAGATACTGAGGAGACATTTGAAAGAGGGCGCAATCACTTCCATTTAATTCATTAGGCATTTTTCGGACCCTTCTCTGGCAAGGACCAGAGCCATGGGTAGCCAGAATGAGAGACTCCCCTCTCTTCCCAAGGAGCTAACAGGGGGAAGCAATTTCTAGCAATTTCTAGCAGCCATGTTTGCTGCAATTGTCAGAGAAGACTCTATTGAAAAAATATTTTCTCTGTCATAATTCACAAATTATTCTCTCCTCCAGGCTTAGAAATGTGGGACTTGACCTTGCCAAAGGGAGAACTGTGCCCTCATGGCCCAAGGCACCCCTGAAGGCAGTGGCCTGGCGACAGAGGATATTTTCCTCCATAGAAACTAGAGCGGAGCCTGGGGTCTGAACATCTCCAGCCCAGATGAATATTCTTGGTCCACCTCCCTGCTTGGGTGCAGTGTTCCCCTAAGTACACCAAGTTCGCATTCAGTGACCTTGCCCAGGGTGCAGGGCCTCCTGCTACACGCTAAGGGGAAGTCAGCCTCCAACCCGGGAGAGGAATGGTGCTTTACAGGGGTTTGTGTGCTAAACTAAACAAAAGCCTCCTGTATGATCCAGCAAACTCACTCCACTATATTCACTCAAAGACGTATAAAATATGCTCAAAAATTCTTAATTCATCAAAATAGAGCCAACTCAAAGGTCCGTCAACAAAATAGATGAAATAATTGTTGTCTATCATACTGTAGAATGCTGGTACACACAGCACAGGTGAGTCTCACAGACTTGCCCAGAAAAAGGAGACAGACACAAAGGTGATGCACTGAACAAGTTCATTTACGAGACTTTTCAGAACAGGAAAAGCTAATGATAGGGTTAGAGGTCAGGGAGTTTCTCTATGAGGGATATTCTGTGGGGAGGAGCAGGTGAGAGCCTCCTAGGTTGCTAGAACCATGTCTTGTGCTCTGAATAGTGGTTACACAGGTGTCTGCCTCCATCTGTACAGCTGATTTGTGATCTATATTATATATAAGTCATGTCTGAAAAATCTGGTAAGATACTTGGGCAGAAAGACTTGTAATGTCTTGGTTAGTTTGTCCTGATAATACATATGGAATTTAAATGTGTAGAAGCTAAATAATTGCTTTCCATATCCTGAGTGATTCATGTCCCCAAGAGCCAAAGTAGATTACACAACTCCAAATAATATTAATAATTCACAATATGTCATGGATATTCACCTTTGAATATAGCATTTAGTCCCATGAAGAACATTTCATTAAAGGCAACGACAATAGCTAAAGTTGATATAATATTTACTGTACACTGGGCATGCTCTAAGCCCTTCAAGTACTTCATTTAATTACACAACAAAGCTAAGAGGTATCACTACCACCAGGATCATTCCTATGTGCAGGCTGCAGAAAGCGTAAATCATTGCCGAAGGCCTCACAGCCAATAATTAGCACTAAATTCTAAACCCTGGCATTCTGGTTCTAAAAGTCATATGCCTGGCTGGGTGTGGTGGCTCACACCTGTAATCCTAACACTCTGGGAGGATGAGGTGGGTGAATTACTTGAGTTCAAGAGTTTGAGACCAACCTGACCAAAAGTGAGATCCCTGTCTCTACGAAAAATGGGAAAACTAGCTGGGGGTGGTGGCTATTCAGGAGGCTGAAACAAGAGGATTGATTAAGCCCAAGACTTTGAGGTTGCTGTGAGCTATGATATCATAGCACTCTGCCCAGGCTGACAGAGTGAGACTTTATCTCTAAATAAATAAATAAATAAAAATAAAATAAAAGTCATGTGTTTAATCTTATCTCAAACTTATTCTATTTAAATTGTTCCCTCCTGGCCAGTCTTTGTCTCAATTACAATTTATTTAGAAAGCTAGCATTTTTTCAGTACTGCCATTAGCAGTTTAATTTATCTGTGTCCTATTCACTTTGAAATAATATTACGTGCACACTGCTATTAAAGATTATGTTCCAAATATTTTTTTATATATTTTAACATCTCAAATAACATTTTATCTTAAACCCCCAAATAAATGAAAAGTTGAGCTCCTTCAGCTGAAGTAGAATGAATAGGTTGGGGGTTCTAGAAGAAGGTGGAGGTGTAGAAAGGTGAGAATATGCAGATCTTGGAACCCCCCCAACCCCCACCACCAGACTGTACCTAAATGTTCTGCTAAGGGAAGCTTCGAGCAATAGAATCCCACTAACGGTTGCAAAATAAAAAGAAAAAGAAGCAAGCTAAAACAAAAACAAAACTGGAAACCTGCTGAAACGGAGCTGTTGACTAAAGGGCAACACCATATTGTGTCAGGCTGAAATTGGCTTTCACCAGCTAATGTGATGTAGCCTGAATTTGATTTAGAAATAGTGTTGTAGAGTGTCACTCTGTACTGTATGGGATGGTGAGTCAATCAAACATTGAATGTAGTTAACCCCAGGTCCTTATGTACTTTAGGACAGATTTAAAATAGAGTTGTGTAGCAGAGCACCCCAGCCCCCAATCCTTAAATCAGACCAGGTACTTCCTTCCAGAAATATTCTCCTGTGATGCTACCTGGTTTCCAAAATACATTCTTGATCTTCCTATGATCAGGTTTGAAAAATCTGTGCTTTAAAATTTTATGTATTGATAGTCCTGAACTAACTTTTCCCTGCAAATATTGCTTTTACCTTTTGATTTATTTTAATTAAAAATTAAAATACATAAGGTGTCTGTACACAATTAAAAAATGAAATAAATAAAATAAAAACTTCAAATGGTACTAAAGTGCCTCATGAAAGTAAACTTTCTTCCCATACCAGATATAAACACTGCAATGGGTTCCATTTTATCTTTCCAAAATTCTTTCTATAATGCTGACTTGTGTGTGATTATCTTTCACTTTACATACTCTTTTAACCATGTTGATATTTTCTTTTGTTTGCTCTTCTGTTCTTACCTGGAAATATATCTTACAAACTTAACAAAAATTTTCTTCGTTCTCTATTAAGGTAATTTATTTTTCTATGTACTAATGAAACAAATTATTCAATCAGTTCCCATGGATGGGTATGGAGACTGATTCTGAGACTTTGTCCTTGTAAGCAAAGTTACAATAAACTTTCTCATGTATATCTTGTTATAACACAATTCAAGATAAATTTCTGAAAATCTAATTGCTGGAGCAAACTGTATGTGCATTTAAAAAGTTGATAGATGTTGGCAGACTGCCCTACGATTCACACTCTTAACAGCTTAGGAGGAGAAGTTTCCCTCCATCCTCCTCAGCACTTCCTATAGTCAATTTCAAATGTCATCACTTCAGCCAAGGAAGGAGGACTCTAGGAGGGTGGAATGCTGGTGCTCTTTGCTGGTCAAGAGTTCAGTTCCTGCGGAGGCCCTGTCTTTGCAGAACAGTGATTATTAGGTAAACAATCCTAGTTATAGTCTCACTTGAATAACTAGTCAGTGTCTCTTAGAATGTGGAAGCTGAACTGGAGTCAATGGTGTACGTTTCACCTGGCCTGTGCTGCCTGGCAGGTATTTGGGTCCTACAGGTGCAGTGAATGCCACCAGGCCAAGGTGTCACTTCTGAATATTAGAGAGAAATTCCACAACATCAACCTGACTTGGAAGCAAAATTCTAAGGTAAGGAAGTCAAATGAGTGGGAATCAATTAGTGTCCTCAAATCCACAATTATCATTATGTTGCACATAAATCATGAAGCCAGGCTGGGACCACTGTAAGCATCTTGAGAGCAGCCTGTTCTTCAGGTAGGTAGGGAAGCCGCATCTTCAAGATCAAGGCAAACAAGCCTGCCAGCCTGAGGCTGAGATGGGCATGGTCTTCATTTATAAAGCTCCTGCCTTCGAGATCATTGTAAAGAAAGGTCTGCACACAGAACCTTTGGGTCAATAGGCCAGAATAGGTGTGGCTAAGTGATTAAGGAGAGATCTTCCTGCCAGGCTTCTACTCCAAATTCAACACGGAGATTGAATTAATGAGATTTTACTATGCAGAACTCTGAACTCAGAGAATAGATGAATCAGTAGAGGCTGAGCATGAGGTTCAGAATTCACCCTGGGCTCAATTTAAGAAGTTCTGACCATGCCTACATTCAGAATAAGATTTAATTTGCCAGGGCAGCTGTGCTGCAGGGAGAAAACCAGACCTTGGCTTCTTGGCACAGTGGCCATTTATGGGCTGTGACCTGGGATTAATAATACCTGCCTCACAGGTGTTAATGCAAGCACTGAAACAGATGATGTATGTGAGAGCTTTGGGAAACCAGAACGCTGTAACAAATGTGCAAGCCTGGCTTTCCGGGGCACAGCAGCTAAGGAAAAAAAAGGGAAACACACGTGCACATTAGCTCTTCCCCAATCAGGAGCATAGACGCCCCATCTTTACTTACACACTTCCTCAGGTTTTTGTGGGTGTCCCCCACAGTATATCTGTGGGTTCTTGTAAACATGGACTTCTCTGTCACTCCATAGCGTTCTTTATGCTTTTTATCTCTCTTTCTCTTATTGCTATTATTTCTGGTGCTCTGAAGTCTGGTGAATGGGCAGGTGTGTCTCCTGTTCATGCTGACCCTGCCAGGGCCACCTCCCACCCAAGCCCTTAGAAAGTAACATCTTCTTTGGTCGTGGAACTTGCTAGTACATATAGTTGTACATCTTTTCCCTAAGAAAACAATCTTGCTCTGGTTATATTTGGCTGCCTGAAAGTCACCCCCCATAGGTCATGTTTCTTCAGTAATGATACATTTGTTTTGCTCATGAATCTGTAGTTTAAACAGAGATCAATAGAAAGATCATCTCAGTTTCACTTGGCGTTGAAGACAGGGGGCTGGAATTATCTGGAAGCTCGTTCACTCCCATCTCTAACAACTGATGCTGACTGAGCTGGGACACTTTCATGTGGCCTTTCTCTGTAGCTGGGTGGCTATATGCACATGGCGTAACGCCTGGGCTCCGTGGTGTGGGTGCCTGTTAGAAAGCAAAAAAGCTGTATTACCTGTTCTGACCTAACCTCAGAAAACACATGTGCCATTTCACTGTACGTTTCTTAGAAGCAAATCACTTCTAACTCCTAAGCCTGCCACATAATCAAGGGGACAGGAACTAGATTCCACCTCTTGGTAGTAGGTGTGACAAGAATTTATAGACATATTTTAAAAACCACCACACCCGTGTGCCCAGCCCCATAAGCATTACAATTTGTAACCTAGACTAAAATCCTGCTGTGTCTGGCATTAGCAGGTTTTGAGTCTGTATCATGATTTATTAATGAAACACCTTTTGGCATATTACTGGCACGGCTGGCTTGCAGAATGCTTGACCTGGGACTCAACGTGAAGTCTGCTGATGCTTGCTTAGGAAAATGACCTTTGTGTATATCCATAGTCATACTTTTATTTTGTATTCAAGGTTTTTGTTTTGTGGAGTGTATTAACTACTGTTGCATGACAAACCGTCCCCAGAGTCCCAAGTCTATAGAATGGCTAGAGTTCAGTTTATCTCTGCTCCATCTATCAGACCCGTCCTGGAACTATGGGGGTAGCTAGAGTAGATCTAGCTCATGGTGGTGGCAGGGACATAATAGAGCAAGTAGGAAAAGACAAGCCCTCTTGTCCTAGTCTCTGAATTAGCCCACTGTCACTTTCACCCACATCCCATTGGCTGAAACAAGTCACAGGGTCATAGACTAGGTCTATGTTAAGGTCAATGTGAAGCGTTCATAGACCCAGATGTGCATGTACACGTAGAGAGGGGTGAAGAATGGGAGCCGATAGCAGGAGTCAATCTGTAATACACGTCCATAAGGCAGAGATTACAAACACGGCCACCCCACTGTAACTCCTACCTGTAGGACATCCTTGGTGAGCAGACTCTGCGTTCTTTGTGAGAGGTCTGGAACACATCTCAGAATTCTCACTACAGTGCTCCACAGAGTTCCTCGGAACTGATTGGACCCGGTAATTGAAATAAACCACATTTAGAGTAAATGTCATCCCAAGAGGCCCCTTCATCAGCCCAATGTGCTGATCCCCACCCACTGAACTCCCGGGCTTGCCTACCATGTGGCTAAGACATAAACAACTGAGCCTGCTGATAGAAAAGTGTGTGGGCATTGCCATTTGAATTACACACATCATTTTTGTTTGACTGCTTCTTCCAGAATAAGAGAGTCCAAACTGTGGTCATCTTGAACATGAACAATTAACCACGAATATCCTATCCTGAACTCTCTGATAAATCTGTTTTCAAAAAGATCTTTTAAAATCACCTTTCCTTATGTATGGGGGAGGTCAGACTCTGGCTGGGATGGAATTCCTGACATGCTCGAGATTAGACTATAGTTCTGTGTCAAATGCACAGGCATATACAGACACCCACACAGAGGGAAACACTGAGAATCAGAACCCCAGGTTCACTGGTGTAAGAGCCACAGTTTTCTATAAAAGAGGCTAGTGCTGAGGACCCTAGAACACAGTCCTCTGTGTTCTTTTTTTCAAATTATTATTACCATTCAGAAAGTGTTGCATACTAAAAAAATAACATACTTGTTATTGTATTACCAAAAAACTAAAAAAAGGGAGAGAAACACTTTTCCTATTTGTTGTTACCATTTGAAAGTAAACAGTTCTCTCCAGATGCATAAATAGCACTTTGAAATATAACAAAAAAAATTAATTAAGCAGAAGATGTCTCCGACCGCCCAGGAATCCATCTCCTCCCCTCTGATCCCAGCTGTCCCTCTCCTCCTCAGCTACAAGGGCAGCAGAGGTCAGCAGGGCAGAATTGGTGCAGGGGCCTGGCACCAGTGAAGGCCAGAGGCAGAGCCGTCGGGAAGGAGACCAGGTTAGAGAGCTGCAATCTACAGAAGCTGAGAGCAAGAAGCTTCAAAAAAAGAAGGAGGAGGAGGAGAGAAGAAGAAAACAAACTCAGTTCTGGAATCTGTATGGGGAGACCATGATTAACGTGGATTAATGTGGTCACCAGGGAGCTAGTGGCCTTCCTTCCCATCTTCCAGGGAAGCTTGGCTTTGTTTTGGCTTCTCTTGACCGTGGAGGTCTGGCCTAATCAACTTATTTTTCAGGAGAGAATTGTTACCTTCTAGAGAAAAGCTGATGTTTTAGGATTGTCCCTTGAATGAGCCATTAATAATGTCCCTTGACACATTAATGACATCCCTAGAGCTAAAGAACTCTTTTCCAGGACAGAGTGAACGACCCATCTAGCTGGTGGGGGTGGGGGTGCATAGGGAGGTGCACTGGGCTAGTTCTGGTCACAGAACACTCAATGAAGAAGACTCTAGGACATGCCAGCCCATCCATCCCAAGTGCTAATTGGTTTGCAATTCCTCTAATTAGTGTATCATCTACCCGGACAGCTTAGCGGCTGGCTGGAAGCCCAGACCCTGCCCAGCCATATTCACAGCTCCCAGAATTTGGAAGTGCAACAGCAGTGACAATTCCACACCTCGTCCACACGTGGGCCTGCCCACCCGCACATACACACCTTCTTGCAAAGATGTAATGATAGCAGGTTCTCACAACCCTGCTAACAATCTCATTAGGCTGTGCGGTGTGAGGAGGAAGCACGAGCAGTTCTAACTTTGCTCTAACGTGTTGTGAACAGACTACAGAGTTGCTCAGGTGGGCTTCATCTGTAAGCAAAGGCTGCGGTTATGGGTAAAATGTGTCAAGGACATTCAAAGCGCCCCGATACCTCCTTCATCATAGATGAGTCCCTGGACCACAGGATATTAGCCTCTTGGGGACTAAGTGCTGCCTTCTATCCACTTCTCACATATTCCCTAGACAGCTGGGGCACTTCTGAGTCCCAGACTTTTAAATTTGGGTAATATAATGGCCTTCTATGGAGAAAAAAATAAATACATATGTCGGGGGGGTGATATGAATTATTTCTATAATAATATAACTTCAGTGCATATTAACAAAAGCTTCGTATTAACTGTTTATCTTCATGCTTCATATTCAACTATAGCCAAAAACCCCCACATTTACGACTTGAACAGAAACAAAATAAAATTAGCCATTACATTTGAATTAACAATATTGATTCGTTGTGGCATTTTGTATTGTGTTTCTGAAGCTAAATTGCCATTTGAAATTCAAACATGACACTGATTGTTTTGTTTCTCCAGGATTGTCTCTTTCTGGCAAGCTTGTACTATAATGAGTTGTGTGATGGTTCACTTCCCTTCTCCGCCCCTGTACACAGCTTTCCTGTGTGAACTGCTGGGAAAGCTTTGTTCACACGAATGAATTGGCCTTAAAGGACTTTCACTTGGAATGGACACCTCATTTATTCAATAAGATCTCTCCTGTTTTTGTTTTTGTTTTTTGTAAAATGCGAATGCAAACACAGAGAAATAATAAAACTAAGAGTCGTGATCTTTATGATCCAGCATGTATTTGTATTAATGCTTTTTCTATTATTATCAAAACAATGAAGACAGTGCTGATCAAAAATTTAACACGTGCTCATTGTGGAAAATTGAACAGCTACCTTCCTTCTTTCCCTAAAGGTCCCTTTGGTCTGTGGTAAATTAGTCCCTGGTGTGCTGCCAGATGCCCCTTAATATTGGTGTAAGTGCATTTCACACTCATGTTTCAATTCCTGCAATGTCTGTGCAACTAAGGTCTTTGCAAGATATTTTTTCTGAAATCAAAGTTTTACAAACCTCAGTTTTTCTCCCATAACCACAGTTTTACAAAGCACTGTGTTTTTCTAATGTAAATTTAAGTCATCAAGATCATGAGACACTGAGCCTTTTGACACACACATCTGTACAATAAGTCCTCACATATCAGGATCTTTTTCAGTACATAAAAATGTCCAGTGAGGTGAGGCTCCTCGGAAGAACTTGGGTGTCTGCTCAGAGCAAGGTCCAGAAATAGGATTAAGTCACTCAAACAAAAAATTCAAGCAGGTTTCAAGAAACTCAGAATTAAAGGAAAATAATAATGTGATGTAAATTTTTTGAAATCAAAATTAATGTAAAAAATCCATGATGAACAAAATTTCATAATTTTAAATAAAGACCATTATTCTATTGAGCCTGAGGAAGAAAAAAAATAATGCGTCTTTACACCCATGCTTTTTTATGTATTTTCTTAGTGTTTTTTTTTGTTTTTTTGTTTTTTTTTCCAGGACATCAAACTAGTTGAAAAAAATACTAAAAAATTTAATTGTAAATGTAAAAACAAATAACATTATGTTCGGTTTAAGTATTTTATTTTTACTAAAATAGAAGTTTGGATCATTTTACTTCACCTTAATTTAATTAAAGCTTATTTAAAGTTGTCACTTGGTATGGAGGATTAGTTAACATGGCAATTCTCTTAATTGAAAAATGAGCTAAGTAATGAAGGAAATTTTGAAAATATGGTTGATGTGTTTTCTTCTATGAAAGCCAGAGCATCAGGGTTTCCTCCTGTCTCAAGCACCAGTAGGGAAGGGCTTTGCACAGGGGCACTCCGGGCAAGGCAGAGGGTAGATTTGAAAATTAATGCCTAGAACAGGATAGTTATTAAACATTAATTTTTAGGATTGATATCACAATCTCTTGCCGTCCACTCCAGAGAAGAGCCAGGAATTCTGGCTGACTATGCCAGTACAGTTCCAAGGAACTGAGGGAAGATGGGTGTGGGGCAGCAAGCCAGACAAGAATAATAAATATTTGTAAAAATCTCAAAGGGCCATTCCTGACCTATGGGGTTAGCTTTGTTCTGCACTATCTCCATGGCAACCTCAGGAGCAATGTGCTTCCCATGTCCCCTTCACCCAGGGCCCTCTGTCTCCCTGGAGCACGTGAGCAAAGGACATCTCAAATGACCATCAGACCAATAGGAACACGCTCAACATCTCTAATCATCAGAGAGTGCAACTTAAAACCACAAGGAGATACCATCTCACACCAGTCAGAATAGCCATTATAAAAAAGTCAAAAAACAACAAATGTTGGTGAGAATGCAGAAAAAAAGAACACTGACCCACTGTTGGCGAAAATGTAAGTTCTATAGGGTGCAATCCCTGTAGAAAACGGTATGGAGATTCCTCAAAGATCTGAACTCAGAAACACCATTCAATCCTGTCCTCCTGCTCCTGGGCATCCCAAAGGAACTCATTCTACCAACAGGACACCTACTCTCACATTTATGGAAGCTCCATTTGCAATAGCAAAGATAAGGAATCAACTCAAGTGTCCATGTATCCATCAATGGATAATTGGATAAAGATGTTATAAATATATTTATATGTACACATACACACACCATTGAACTCTACTCAGCCACAAAAAAATAATGAAATCATTACCTTTTGCAGCAACACGGGTAGAACTGAGGTCATTATCTTAAGTAAAATAACTCAGAGACAGAAAGTTAAATACTGTATGTTCTCACTGATTAGTGGGAGCTAAATAATTAGCACACACGGACATAGAGAGGACACAATAGACCCTGAAGACTCACAAGGACGGGAGGTGGGGATGGGATGATTACTATACTAATTGAGTGAGGGTTACACAAAAAGCTCCAACCTCTCCCCTATGCAATATATCCATGTAACAAATCTGCACATGTACCCATAAATCTGAATTTTTAAAAAAAGAAAGCATGTTTATACTTGCCTTTTATGGGTGCACATGGAAACTCATGTAATATACACCACGCTGTAATGATATTTTTGATGTTTGCTTTCAAATATGTTTCTCTGTCTAACTCTTTAATTCACTGGAATAAAACAGTTTATAATGCATCTTAAAGAAAAAAATCCTTTAGGAAAGAGGTGGAAATGAAGATAATGTAACGTTGCAGAAGAATTTGGGTTAGGGTCCAAATAGTTTCCAAAGTTTACCCATCTATGTTCTAAGCTTAAATGGGGACATTAAAACTTACTCCTTAGCAGATGGGGTCAAGGTGGCTGAGTAGATGTGGGTAGCATGTACCCTTCACAAAGAGAAACCAGAACAGCAGATCTTCCACATTTCAAAGAGATCAACTAGGAGAGAATGCTCGGATTCACCAGAGAAGCGATGGAAGGCACGAAACGTAAGTTAGGGAAAGGCATGGGGCAGCCTGCCTAGCTGGGGTCTTGGCTGAGAGCTGGGAGAAGCTTCTGGGTGAGGAAAAACAGTAAGGGAGAAATTCCCAGGGCTTCACGTTCCAAAATGGGCTTTTACGATCTTGGGTACAGGAGAAGCCCTTGACTCATGCAGGCCTCATGCCTAACATAAGGAGTTGGCTAGAAATTGCACAGAGATTTTTTCCAGAAAGGGAACCAAGCCTGGAGACACCTCTCACTGGGCACTATTTTGAGAGCCTAGACATGAGGGATCTATAGATGTGGATGCTGCCCTGCTCTGAAGAGGAATAGGCAGCCCTGGGGGCTCCCGTGCCACCCTGGGAAGTTCCCCACCACCCAACCCTGAGATACTGTTGATACTGCTGTATGAGTGGGTCACACTTTCCCCAGCGTTTTGACCATGTTGCCTGCTGAAACTTAGAAAACCTGTGGAAAACTCTTTTGGACATGAGCACAGACAAAGAATTTATGACCAAGACAACAGAAGCACAGCCAAAATAAAAATGAACAAAAGGGACTTAATTATACTACAAAGTTTCTGCATAGCAAAAGAAATAATCAACAGAGTGAACAAACCACAGAATGGGAGAAAATACTTGCAAACTGTGCATCTGACCAGGAACTAATAACCAGAATTCACAAGAAACTCAAACTCAACAATGACAATTAAAAAAAAAATTAACCCCATTAAAAAGTGAACTAAGGACAGGATCAGACTTTTTTTTAAAGAGGGCAAATAAACAGACAACAAACACATGACAAGTTTTCCAACATAACTAATCATCACAAAAATGCAAGTTAAAGCCACAATGAGATATCATTTTGCACCAATTAGAATGACTATTACTAAAAAGACAAAAAATAACAGATGTTGGTAAAAATGTGGAGAAAAGAGAACTTTTATACACTTTTGGTGGAAATGTAAATTGGTATATGGAGAGCTCTCAAAGAACTAAAAATAAAAGTGCCGGAAATCCCCCTTCTGTCTATCTACCCAAAGGAAAAGAAATCTATCTATATGATACCTGGACTCTTGCCTTAATGGCAGACCTATTCATAATAGCAGAAATATAGAATCAACCTAAGTTCCCACTACATAAAGAAGAAGTGGTATATTTGTACAACAGAATATTGTTTAGCTGTAGAAAAGAATGAAATCATGTCTTTTCCAGCCACATGAGTAGAACTGTTGGCCATTATCTTATGTGTAACAACTCAGACAACGACAACAGAAAGAAAAACACTGCATATTTTCATTTATAAGTGGAAACAACGTGTGTGCATGGCAGCAGAGTGTGGAATATTGGACAATGGAGAATCCGAAGGGTGGTAGGGGGTAAAAGTAGTGCTCCCCCTGGTGGGTATAGCATCTATTGCTTCAGTAATGGATGCACTGAAGCTCTGACGTTACCACAATGCAATATATCAATGTAACAAGATTGCATTTATGCACCATGAATATATTCTAAAAATAAATGGGAAAAAAAGTTACTTCTTAAGGACATTTTGGGAATTAAGCACCCTGATTTTTATACCCTGTCTGAAGCAATACCCAGCACATACCATGCCAACAATAAATATTTACCAATGAAAAAGAAAAAAAAAAAAAAAAAAAGAATGTTTATTCGGTTCCTATTGTTGCATAACAAATTACCACCAGATTTAATGGCTTGAAATAATACTCATTTTTCCGCACAGTTTTGCAAGTTTGGAAGCCCAGGAAGGGGAGCTCGATGGGTTTCTATGCTTAATACGTAGCCAGTCTCAAGTTAAGGTGGCATCAGGGCTGGGCTGCTGCCTGGAGGATCTGGAGAAGGACACATCTTCAACGTTATTCAGATTTGTAAGAATCCAGGTCCTTGTGGTTATAGGACTGAGGTCCTCATTTCTTCACTGGCTGTCAATCAGGAACAACTTAGCTTCTCATTTCTTGTCACACAGCACCACATCTTCAAAGCCAGCATCAAATTCTTGCAATGAAAATCTTTCAGACACTCTACATTCTTCTTTTCTTATGAGCTAAAGAAAATTCTCAGCTTTTGAGGGGCTCATAAAATCAGGCTGGCCCCAACCAGATGATTTTTCTATCTTAAAGTCAGCTGTGCCCTTAAACATACATATTCATGGAATGGTGTCTCATCGGTTCCATATATTAGAGTATAGAAACTTGGTATGGCTAGCTATTACCAATAAGCTACCATATTGGTAGCTTACCGCAACATGGAAGGAAAAGAAAGAAGAAATAATAAAATCACAACGTACTGTTCAAAGGGCCAGGCTGGTTTCAGGCAAGATCTTTGTATTTTTCACTTAATCTTAACAATAGCGTTACATGATAAATAATGCTCTCACTTTACAGATGGGAAAACTTCATCCATTAAATCACTTTTCCAGGTCTCAGTGTGAAGAGACTTTGATCCATCACTCCAAATTTCTCTCTGAAAATAAGACAAAACCCATTGCATGTAAAAGTTAGGAAGTAATTAAAGACTTGATTTCTTCCCTGGGAAATGATGTGATTTTTGACAAGCTTCTCTGAGACCACTCTTCACTGCATTATCTCTGCTTCCATATTGTCACTTCTGTTCCTTCAACTCTTGAGTGATCTCAGATCTGTAGATTTTATGCACACAATAAGCTGTAGCATTTCCTGAGTCTTACAGCAATGTACAAAGAAACATACTGGGTAGACAGTAAACTCCTTACCCTGGCTAATGTGGACCTAGGTTGCTTCTAATGCCAACTGGAACTTATTTATTTGAGTCCTACTATTCTTTTCCAGTCCTCCAGTTTTGAAACTATAGGTCTAGTGCTTAAATACTGGAAATTCAGAGATTTACCAATGTTTGGGGGAAGAATTTTCTTGTAAAATTGATATGCATGCTCACTGAATCACCTACTTTATTCCAGACTTTTTGTGGGGATTTTTCTCTGAATACCACAGGCACAGCCTCGGCCTTTATGGGGGTGGGAGTCCTGTAAGACTATAAGGCTTTGTCCCTTTCCAATGAGATAGCATCAGGAAACAGCCCAAACTCACAAAGAGTCCTCCCCACCAAGGGTTTTTCCTAAAAGATAAAATTGATGAATGGTGTTGTGATCAGTACTATGGGTCCTGATGTTCTAAGTTGGACCCCTTAATAAAACTTGTGCTTAAAATTAAACTTGGTATAAACCTTGAGGTCTTTTAAAACTATTCACATATTTAACTCTCTGGTTGAACCTTGTTTCTTAGTGGAAATTCTTTTGGGAAAATTTTAATTTCTTCAGGAGAACCAAAAGGAAGATGGATTTTTACCCCTGTTCAGTCAAGATAGACAGGGAAGCAATGTGACCCTAGATCATTAATTTGAGAGTTCTGGCTGTCCTTGGGAGGGAGCCAGTGACCCAGGAGAGAAGCCAGATGGGGTCAGAGACCTCAAACTGACAGATGTGGCAGTGGAGGATTCCAGGAAGAAAGATCAGAGGCTGGCTGGGACAGAGAACCACTTGCCCAGTTACAAAACCCCAGCGGAGTGAAGGTAAAGGCTTGGGCAGTGTTTTGGCTGAGTCATGGGAGAAACTGGTCAGCAGCTGGGGTCAAGTTTAGGACGAAGAAAGGCTTCTTCCTGAAGCCTTTACTCAGTTTATGGAAGGGACCACAGTTTATTTATTCTGAAGACTTTTTCAAAATGTCTTCACATATGCCACTTTAAAGGGCCTATTTAAATTACAGTCCATTTAAGGTTTATTGAACAGCACATTCTACTATGTTTGCGTGCTTTCTTCTTTAAAAAATGTCCTTGCTTCAAAGGTTTTTATGATAACTCTAAGTAAGTAGCTAACCAAAACAACTCAACCAACTTGAGCCTTGTTTGGACCAGACTGACCTAGGGAACGAGGACATAGATGGAAAAGATTGGTCAGAATTCCAACAGATATAGAATAAAAGAAGGAATTAGAAAATCATCCTTTGGCAACCACGAGAGTAATAATTGTTTCAGGCAAGGATCTTCAATGGATGCTAAAATTAGTGAGTGAAAGTACTATGAGAAGGAAGATATTTGCATAGTCTCAAAGTATTTCCACACAAGATGCTAATTAATTATAAAAAGAAAAATAGTAACTTTGCAGTGGAGAAGCCTGGCAGACACCACTTTAATGAAGCAATTAAAGTTAACATCACAAAAGAAAAAAAATGGGACAAGTCCACATCATGTGCCTCGTGATATGATGTACTGAGGACAGAATATCACTCCTGAGGCTTTTCTGTCAAAATTGCATAGTCCAAATCTAATTATGAGGGAATCTCAGAAAAACTCAAATTAAGGGGCATTCTACTAAATAATAAGTCTCTACTTTCTAAATGTGTCCAGTTTATGAAAGACAAAAAAAGGCTGGGCAGCCATTCCAGATTCAAGGATGATAAAGGGACATGATAGATCAGAGGCACATGATGATTAAATGCAATGTGTCATCTGGATCAGAGCCTTGAAATAGATCTTGGGTTTAGTCGGACAACAAGTAAACATTGAATAAGGCCTTGAGATTAAAGAACAATATCAAATCAATGTTAATTTTGTGATTTTGACAACTACACTGTGATTGTGTAAGAAAATGTCCTTGATTTTAGAAATTTACACTGAAGTATCTTCATAGAGATAAGGGAGTATCTTGTGTCCAACTTTACCCGAACATTTTAAAATAAAGTGTGTGTGTGTAGGTGATGAAAGAAAGAGAGGAAGGAAGGGAAAGAAGGAGGGAAAGGGAAGGGAAGGGGAGGGGAGGTGAGGGGAGGGGAGGGAGAAGGAGGGAGGAGAAGAGAGGAGGAAGGAAAAAGAAAAGCAAATGTGGTAAATATTCAATGTTTACAGAGAACCTAGGTAAAGGTCAGACGTAAATTCCACGTAAACTTTAAAAATTTTTTTGTACGTCTGAAATTATTTCAAAATAAAACATAAAAGATAAAGGCAGTTTTAAAAAGTAGACATGGTCTTTGACATCAAGGCCCTCACAGCCTCATGGGGACAGGAGGGCAAGTCACCATAAAGAGATAAATGTCATTGAGCAAACTACCGGCTGTTGTGAGGGCACAGGGGACAGGATATAATTTCTAGAAGTAAAAGAGAATAGACATTTTCTAGAAAAGACATTAAGTTTCGGTTAAGCAAAGTCCTTGCCTTCCCAGCTCTTAGGGAAATATTTAGGCTTATAACCCTGAAAAGTCAAATGAATTATCTCATGATGATAAAAGAAAGCCTTCCACTCCTGGGACAATCATCCAGGCATTCATTCATCCAGTAACAGTATAATATTGTGATATAATAAGAAATATACATCTTGGTCTCTGCCCCCAGTTTCTGGCACAGAGCTTCTTGTAATTTCTGGGTTCTAGGAGCATCTTTTATTCGAATACTTGGTCTTTGACTCCAATTTCCTGAAATAGAGCTCCTAAATCCCTTCGAATTTCCTGGGTGATAGCATCTTCTGTTCTAATGACATGACTCTTGTAGGCTGGTCACCAGAGAAACTTAGCCATGATTGTGAGCTTGGACCTTTCAGCCTCACTCCCCCATCCTCTGGGAAGGGATAAGAAAATGCCAATTGAGTTAATAATCGCTTATGCTGAATGTGAGGAAATCTCCATAAAAAAATTCCTCAACTATGGGCTTCAGAGAGCACCAGCATTGCTGAACATGGGGAGCTTGCCTGCAGAGGGCATGAAAGCTCAGTGCCCATCTGTCTTCCTCTGTACGTTTTCAAATACCCATTCAAATAAACCAATAACTGTAAGGAAATCACTTTCCTCAGTTCTGTGAGCCATTCTAGCAAATGATGGAACCCCAGGAGTGGATCATGGGAATTCTCATTTTATAGGTGATCCATCGGAAGTTGCAGAGGCCTGAATCTGTAATAAGCATCTGAACTGAGGGTGAAGGGAGGAGAAGTCTCGTGGGGCTGAGCTCTTAACCAGTGGGATCTGACTCTTACTCCAGGTAGACAGTATCAGATCGAATCAAATCACAGGACATCCAATGGGTATCCTGCCAGGGAATTAATGTGTGAGTAAAAAACCCACACATCTAATGCCAGAAGTGTTCAGTATGCTATGTTGAGTGTGAGAATAGGAAAAGTGGCTTGCTTTTTCTTGTCTCATACAATGGTCATCTATCTATCCTTGTCTCCACTAGGTTGTTAGCATTTACACCCAAGCTGAGTGACACTGAACATCTCTTTCTTTGCCAACAAAGATCCAAGTATTTTAATGCCTCCTTTTGAATTGCTTGAGGTTTGCCATAGAACAGAATTCCATAACATACTCCTCATCCTCATCTGACTTTGTGCAGACCAATCCAGATGTCTGTCTGCTTTTCTGCAGGAAGGGAGAATTACCTACCTGCTAGGCTTTGAGGCAAGTGTCTAAGTGAGTAGAGGAACATGTTTCCAAGCACTCCTACTGAGATAAGCAGACATTAGTATCCCCGAAATCTGGGGAAAGGGATGAGTGTTCAGAAGCTGGAGGAGTGGAGACATTTTAGCAGCTTACAAGTAGGGCTTCCGAAGGTGTTGGTACCTGGCCCAGAATAGAAAGCCCTTAGCAAGCTTGATCCACTGAGAAATTAAAATGTATCTTCTTATCTTCAACTCTAATAATGTTATTTCACTTTTTACAAATCATTGGCTTCAACTGAATTAGCAAATGAATTGACTTCTGACATAGAAGATTGGGCAAATAAGATTTGGGCTCCAAACAGAAACAGAAGCTTCCCAATTCTCCCTGATCCAGTTCTGGTCAGTTCTGGGGTCATATCTGCATTTTCATCCCTGGGAACTTCCACAAATATTCATTCTATGACTGAGTGGTCATAAGTGCTGTCATGTGACATGCATGAATGTTCTACTTAAAACCAAATTCTCACAAAAATAGTTGTATTTCATTCAATGTTCATTCACACATTCAATGAGAATTCACCGAATGCTTCTCTGAACCAGATACTCATTGCAGACTTGTTGGCACACCATCATAACTTTGGAAAAACTGAACTGGAAGCCAGAAGGTCTAGTTGGAGCTCTAGTTATGCCACTAGGTATGTCCAGGTTCTTGGCTAAATGGCTTCTCACCTTTGGAACTTGGTTATCTCAGCTATAAAGGGAGGATGCCTTAAGTCCCCTTAGTACCTTCCAGCATCATGGTGTCAATAGCTAGAACTGAATGTCTATATAAAGCTCCAAAGGATATGCCTCTGAAAAACCCACTCAAGGGCAAATAACTAGTAACCCATAGGACGCAGACACTGCCTCTAAATTGCTCAGTACAATTTAGGAGTATGATTTTCCTAAAGATGGACGGAGAGTCTCACAATGGAGTTGATAAGAAAGATAAGCTTTTGATTGTGTCAGAGAGAAAGGAAGATCTGCTCATATGAGAGAACAGTTCTCTCTTCTCATACCTGGGCAAGACAGATGCAGACACAGTGAGGGATGGAAATGAAGTTTCTGTTTCTGTTTGGAGTCCAAATCTTATTTGCTCAATCTTCTATGTCAGAATCAATTAATTTGCTAACTCAGTTAAAGCCAATGATTCTGAACAAAAGGGAAAAGTGACTGGAGTTCGCTTGCAATGGTTGGGATTAGCCTCTAAAAGTTTTACAAGGAAAACTTTTGAAATACCTCTTCTTTATAAAGTGAATGACATTTTCATTGACTTTGGGAAAAGACTTATAAGGTATGTTGCAGGTCAGAGATGCTGCGATAAATCTCACCAAGCAACTGTGTTGTTTGATATTGGACTCACTGTTCTAGGGAAAGGAGTACTTTTCTTAAAGACACTCAGGGTGTTTAGATACTTGATCTGTCTCCTTTTCCAAATGTGACAAGATTTGAGTTATTGCTTCATGAAGGAACTGGAAAACACCCTGAGATGCTGTTTATTTCTTAACTGCTTTGCTGTAAGCTGCTGTTTTAAATTCTAAACAGCTTAATAAAACTTTCCAACAATTTCAGCATTTTCTTAAATTCAAGAGGCCATCTTTATGAGTTTTGGGAGAAAGTCTAGGAGTATTGTCACTAAGCCATTTCAGGCAAAAAGCTAATTTTAACAGATGAAATAATAACAAGTGAAGTGATGCCATTTAAAATCCCCTAACAACTCAGTGTGCATGTGACCAACACCCCATTACCTCACTAGCTGATTCAGAGAGACAAGCGTGTGTTACACAGGAAGATTTTAAATGTCTACTCAGCCACTTTGCCTTTGGTCAGTGGAGAAGCGGACTAAATCAGCGAATTCACTGAATCCAAACTATGGGCTTTTAGGGGTCCATATGATTTTGGTCCAGCAGAGTAAGGGGAGGGCAGTTGAGGAAAAGCCTGATGGTGGGCTCCTAGCTGAACCCTTTCACTCCTGAGACTACCTAGTTTCAGCCTGCCAAACAGACCTAGAACCAAGCCAAGAGTTTCTCAAAATGTGTGCAAATTCACTGTATCCATACAGCCCCCCAACGTAGACATTATGGTTTCCATTTTTACAAAATAAAATGAGTTTCAGAGTAGTGACATGACTTGCCTGAAGCTCACTCTGTGCAGAGCTGGGATTTGAGCCAAGGTCAGGCTCTAAAGTTTCATGCTGGGGCCCCTTGGAGAATGGCTGTTCTTCGCCTGGGCTCAAGTTGAGACCCTGTCTCTCTTTTAAACCCAACTTTTTCTCCTCCTCTTTCCTCCCCTGTAGGCATTCCTTCTCTCCTCTTGGGTGTTAGCAAGGAACCCTTCTCCTTCCCTTTTAGACTATAGTTTCTGCACCTAGCCGCTCTTTCCTGGCCCCATGATGTTTCATGTCCAGAAAGCAGGATTGCAAGTCAGCTATAAATGACTGATCTTGGCAGCAGATTTATCAGAATCAGTCCAGAAGCTGTTCCTGTGCAAATTAATCTCTGAAACAGATAGCCCTGTAAGGACTGACCAGTGTGCTCGCTGAGGGGGAATCTTGCTTTTCAGTACATTTCTCCTTCCTGTTTCATATGTCATTATTGGCACAGAAGGAAATGGGGTATAAAAGTCTGCATTATGGTTGGGATTTGGCAGGATTTGAACTGCTTGAGTTAAATATTCAGATACCCCAGACCTCCCCTCTTCATTCAGAGCTGATGTTTGTTTTCCTATAGATTAGAGGTCACATCAGACAGCTGGCAATAATGTACAGCATCCTACCGAGATGGAAAGAAAGGTCTTTCCCTTTTTCCTGTTCATAGGAGACAGGGAAGGTATATCATAAAACTTTTGCCATATCATCAGCCACACTTTCTGCTGCCCCAGTGTATGAGATCTAAAACCAGCAATAAGTGCTTGGAACCTCCATCTCCCTCACCTGTATCATCACAGCCAACCTATTGTGAGTTTTACCTCCAAAATCTTGGTTGAATCCATCTACCAACCACATCCATTTCTGTTGACTTTGTCCTGTTTCCATCCACCACCATCTCTGCTCTGGTTGACAAAGTGATCTTTCCATTGGTCTCTCTGCCATCACTCTGCTCCTGCAATGATCCATTCACACCAAGTGGCCAGAGTGAGCTTCTCAAAACACATGCCTTCACACCATGCCTTCTTGATTCTGACATCTTAGTTATTCCACATTGACCTCAAGATAAAACATAAACTCAGCAGTGTGACCTGCCTGGACCCACAATGCTGAACCCCTGTCTGCCCCTCTGACTCTGTCACACTCTACCTTTGTCCACACTTCCTTAGCTACTTCCACACCACCCACCCACCAGACTGTCTCCAGGCCCCAGGTCTTTGCATCTGCTCTTCCCTCTGCCGGGAATAATATCCAGACCTCAGCACATTCTCAACTCAGCTTTCCCTGACTCCACCCCATGGGCTGGGTCATATTTGTTATTCTGTTTATGCTTTACACTCTGAATTTCTCTTTCACTGTAGCTATAACAGTTGTAGTTCTAATTCTTTGTGTGATTATTTCTTTGATTTTTGTCTCCCTTGCCAGACAATTAACTCCTGAAGTTAGAAACAGTGACTGATTTTTTCCCCCTCTTTATTGAATTCCTAGCACTGTAGAAGATCATGAGATATCTTATAAAATTAATCTCTTCAAGTTACTTTTGAATTTTTGTTGTGTAAATCAATGGAAAGAGGAAGACTTTTTGAAAAATGTTGCTAACTTAATACCACTGTTCCCACAGATAGGCTTGTTTAATTATAAGCTTAGGAAAGTCTTACTCAATGAGTTAATTAATACAAGATAGATGAGCATCCTTCACCTCTTATGAAGACCATTGTTTAAATTATAAGCAAATTAATGCAATTTTCTGCAACAAACACTCCAACAAATATACTTTTCAATAACCAACATACAAATCTGAAGGTTACATGTCAATACGCTTTGCAGATGCATTTAAAACAAATTCCAAAATGTTATAGGAAAAGGTCTTTGTACGTTATAGTATAAACCCACATAGACAAAGATGTAACACTACAGTGACAAGATACAAAATAATTATAGGTTTAGCTTCAAAAAAATTTTGGTAACTGATAACACAAACATTCTTTAATCTCCTTTCTCATCTTTCTTAAACCATGGAACCTGGTGTGTTTCCTGCTCACAAACATTTGTGTGTCAACAACTTCACTAAAAATTCCTCCATTATATACCACGTAGAACTGTGGCTCAGGGCTTTCCACCATACTTGTGATAAATATTGAATCACATCATTTGATGTTTTAATAATACATGTCTAAAAAGCCTAACATGGTGGTGGCCACTTCATTTAATAAGTATATGTTGAATGGTTGAATGGCCAACCAAGCTGTGGAATGGCCTGAACAGGGCAGGACAAGGCCAGGTGACTACTGATATCACTGCCTTTCCTCCAGAATAGAGTTTCTAAACCATGGCTTGTTCTTTTCTCTGTGGGAAGCTTTCCCACATGTTGTAGAATGTTTAGAAGCTCGCCTTGACACTACTCACTTGATACCAGTAGTAGCACCCCACACCCAGTGATGGCAAAAAGAAAAACAAAAGTCTCTAGGCAGTTCCAACTGTCCCCTGGAGGTCCATTGAGAATACTTATCTAGAGTTGCAGAAAAAGAATAATTGCATGGGCAATGCTCACAAATATCTCAACTTTTTGAAGAATAAGAGGAATAAGAGGATAGAGTGTTTTCATAATTTGCCTTCTTAGCACGATGGAAAATTTGGAGTCAAACAGATAGGGTTCTGTTTGTATCCTGGGTCTACCCCCAGACTGGCTGTGTGATACTTGGCAACTTATTCAACTATCCAGGGATCCCTGGTCCATAGTATAGGGAGTAGCACAGAGTGGTTAGAAAGATCCTTGAGCCAATACACGAAAAGCACTTACAGTATCTGATGCAAAGTAAATCCTTGATGACCCAGAGGTGCTGTCAAGGTTATCATTGACATCACTGCCTGCCACCTCTACTCTCTGTTCCTTCATCACTGTTCTGTTCCATCCTTTACCATTCTCTGCTTCTGAATCCTAAGACCATAACATTTATGCTGTCTGTAATATTTCTTGTTATTTTCCAGCATTTAATAATAAGGCTGTACAATAGCACCCCACCTTTGGTACCCTGAACATTCACCTCTCTCTCTTCTCTGGTGATAGTTCCTGGCAGTGAGCTATGTCTTTGTTATTCCTTCTCTTGTTAAGTGATCTTACTGTAACAGGTGTCCTCAGCTTTGGCCCATGGCACTGCAATTTAGTAGCTGAAAGTAGGCTGGCATGTCACTATGAAAGTGCTTTCCTCACCAAACATTACACAGCTAGGTTTCCTGGTCACTGTCATTTGCTCAAAGCTATAGGTATGAAGAAAATTCACAGAACATGCCCAGGATGTCATGGCATGGGGGGAGAGAATACCTTCCCACACAGGTTCCCAAGGAACTGAGGAGATGGGGAGAACAAAGGCAGACAACTTAATTAGGACTGACTCAAGGTGTGGTATTGTCTTTACCGTGTCTGTCCACCGAACTGGAAAGAGTGGCACTAGTCCCTCCCTAGTAAACCATCTCATGAGGATGGACGAAGCATCTGTGATGGAAAAACCATAAGACCCGTACATACGAGCCAAAATGTGACCATGGCCAGACTTCTCTAGCCAAGGCTGAGACCTCTCTGAGTGAATCTACTTAGGCAATTCTGTTTCTTATTTTCCATTTCATCTATCTGGCAGTGGGAGTGTTGAATTTCTAACTGGTTTTCTCAACCAAACTTAAGCTTACAGATAAGTCACATTCATTTCTTTTTATCTCACATGTTCAATGTGGTAAGCCTGCTTTCATTTAGAATCTGTTAATTCATAATTTTGGATTATGAAATAAAGACAATAAATGTTAATAATCACCAATTTATAGAAGCTAAATTTTCTGAGGATTTAAGACAGAGTAAGACAAATAATCAAGGTCAGGACAAGGTCATGGAAAACAGGTAGAAGTTTTTAATGCCCATTGTTCTATCACTTGAGCTTTTTTGAACACAACAGGTTTAAGATTGCCTGGGGGCTATACATGAACACCTTTTTGGGGTATTGACATTTTGGCAAGCATATATGTATAAATAAGGTATAAACTAGTCTCATTCCACTGAAGACACTATTTACATACAGAGAACAGAGAATTATCTTTATCAATGCATTGAAGGAATCCATCCAATAGAAATGTGATGCAATCTACATATGCAATTATAAATGTTATAGGGGTCACGTTGAAAAAAGTGAAAAGTAATGGTTAGAATTAATTATAACAGTATAATTTATTCATGATAACATGAAATCAATACAAAAAGTATTAATGACATATTTTATTTTATTTTTCTCAAACTCAGTCTTTAAACTCTGGTGTGCATTTTATACTGACAGTGTATTTCAGTTCAGACTGGAGACATTCCAAGTGCTTACTAGCCACATGAGACTTGTGGCTACCCCCACTGGACAGCCCAGTGACAGAAGACATCATCCCTTCCTCCATCTTCTTCCTTCTGTTCTTCACCTTCCTCTTTGCTGCATGAGTCATTGATTATATAAATATCTGTATTGTGATTGATCATCTGTTTACATAGATGATACAGGTTATGATACAGCACATGAATCATTTTCTTTCTCCAGAATCCTCACTGGAGTTAGCCATTATGAGTACCACATTCAATATGTTCCAGCTTCCAAATGTGAGGCCAGGGCCTGTCAAATTCAAATGAAAGTAAAAACAAATTTAGACCGAGCTTTTGAGCTGAAGAAAGTCTTGGAAACTCTGGAATATGGAGTTAATTGTTATAGGGCTTTGAGGGTTTACAGAATAGAATTTTAAGGATTGTCACATTGAGTTCTCAAATGCACAGCCTGAAACTATAGTCAACCTGGGCTTGCATTCCAAGGGCTATATTTATGGAGGCTGTCCCCAAGCCTAATGTAGTTGCCCACAGTGGCCCTTCAGTTTAAAGTACTAACATGTTGGGAAGAGCAGATGGAGGGGCACCAAAGTATGCAGTAACATGGCTATGTAAATGCATACATGTCTCAGAAACACTGGTAAGTAAGTGCATTAACTTTAAGAAGTAAGTTTTTGTATAGTGGATTTCATTTGCAATCCTCTTGTTGACTACTGTACGGATATAATTGAACCCACAGAAAAAAAATTCCAGATAAATATTCACACTTCTAAGATAAGACTAGTGTGTAATCATTACCAATAATGAGGAATATCTGTGTACAGTAACAGGTTGAGATGTCTGTGATATAACCAGATGAGTAAGCTGTCAGTCATCACTCACTGCATGGTCTGTGGCAAAATGTACTTGTTCACTTATCTTTGCATTTTTTTCATATTTTTCATATCTTGAGTTTTGCTTGTTTATTTGTTTTACTTTAAATTAATATGGGGTAACATACAATTAGGTTACATAGTTTGCTTTTGTAGGGTTAAACCCTGAACTGTAGGTGTGTCCTTAACTGGGGAAATCACCAGTATCCCCATACAATGTACTTGTCAGGTGGGAATTTACCCATCCCCTTCCACTCCTCTTTTCTACTTGAGTTTCACCCTTCCTTGACTCTCTTTTACATGAATTTCATTGAGGTTTTTTTCTTTCATGTGAACCTGTAGGTGTTAATCTACTAGTTCCAGTTTAGTACATCTGGTGTTTGTTTCTCCATTCTTGTGATACTTCCCTTAGGAGAACGGTGATTCCATTCTAGATGGTTGCAAATGATACAAAAATCTCCATCTTTTTAGAACTGAATAATATTCCATGGTATACATATACCACATTTTAGTGATCCATTCAAGTATTGAAGGGCAGTTCAGTTGTTTCCACATCTTTGTGATTGTGAATTGAGCTACTATAAATATTTGAATGCAAATGTCTTTACAATGAAATGTCTTTGCTTTCTTTTGAATAAATACTGAGTATTGGGAATTCAGGGTAAAATGGTAAGTTGGCTACTTTTAGTTATTTGAGGACTCTTGTTGCTATTTTCGTAGAGCTTGTCCTAGTACGCGATCCCACCAAAAGTGTATGAATGTTCCTTTCTCTCCACATCCACACCAGCATTTGTTGCTTTGGGATTTTATAATGTGGACCATTCTCACTGGGATTCCAAGTAATGTTTCAATATGGTTTTGATTTGCATTTCTCTGATGATTAGGGGTGATAAGCATTTTTTCATGTGTTTGTTGGCCATTAGTCTATCATCACAAGAAAAGTTTCTGTTCATGTCTCTTGCTCAGATTTTAATGGGGTTGTTTGATCTTCTCTTGTTTGTTTGCTTGAGTTCTTTGTAGATTCTGGTTATCAGCCCTTTATTTTATATTTTAATAGTGCAACTGTTTGGTCTTTTTTTAATTTTCTTGTGTGATTTTTGGAATTACTAATGTTATCAGTCCTCATTAGCAGTGGTGGTGGTAGCATGAATACTGTAAGTGCAAGTCAGTTGTGTTCAAAAAAGCTCAAGTGACAGGACATCAGGCAGTGGAAACTTCTACCTGTCCTGATCTTGACCCATCCTATTCTGATTTATATCCTCAGCAAATTTAGCTGCTATGAATTCATGATCATTAATGTTTACTGTTCATTTGGTAAGAGTTTTACTTGCATTTGTTGAAACTTCTTAGCAGTGCTTCTTATCTCTTCTAAGCATGAGTTATTACAATTTCATTTTAGAGATAAAGAAACCAAGATACAGAAAAATTGAGTCATATAACCAAAGTCACACATCTGGTCAGCATTATAACCAGAATATAATTTGACAACTCCATGCTGGAAACCCTCATGACACTGGTATTCTCATACCATCCAAAGGCCTATGTCCAGCAGTTACCTACAGCCTCAGTTCTTAACACAACAGTCACTTGGATTAAGAAAGGCATATGTTTTGTTTAAGGAAATGAAATCTCTGCTTAATCCCACTAGAGGATAGGTGGTCACCAGAGTTGAGAGTCCCCTAAAATTGCCCACAAAACAACTGTGTCAACTTGCTGAAGTATAAGTCAGAAAGAATAGGGTACTTAGGGAGGGCCAATGTGGGTGTTTTCAACACATGGTCACCATTCTGATGCCTGGGAATTTTGTGTTTTAGAGAGTATTTGAGCTACAGAAAGTGTCTCTGCCAACAGGCTATCATTTTAACGGTAGAGTTTTAACTATGAAAGTGAATCTCATGCTTGTGAGAACTATGGAATCCACCTGAAGGGGGAATTATCTTGAGTGCTGCCTGCCTAACATTTGGTATTGCTTTGTTTATAAACTACTTGTTTAGGATGGATTTGGAGTGGATTTTTAAAAATCAGTATTACTGTTGTCCCCAAAGGGCTTCAAGTTATAATCACAACCACCACCAAAGGTAATGACTGATGATGATGAACTGCCAAAGTTTCTTTCCTGTTCTTTGCTAATTTCATAATGTTATCTTAACAAATATAACCAGCCTCCATGTATTAGCCTTGAATGATCTTTGGTCTACTGTGTTGTACTCATCTTTAACACATGTGTGTATTTGAAAACTTAAAAACCTACTTAAAAACTTAAAAAACTTAAAACAGCAAATAATTTTTAAAAAATCACTGGCTCCTTCCCAAACATTTTATCTTAAGCTGTAAGATTCAGATATTTGGGAAGAGAAAAGCCAAGTTGGGTATTTTGAGACCATTACCTTCTCCCCATCACAGCACCATTTTTAGCTCTAAATTAATTATGGACCAAATCTTTTTATTTTTTATTTATTTATTTTTTTTAATTGAGACAGGGTCTCACTTTGTTACCTTTGAGAGTGTGCCACAGCATCATAGCTCATAGCAACCTCAAACTCTTGGGCTCATGTGATTCTCTTGCCTCAGCCTCCCTAGTAACTGGGATTACAGGCCACAATGCCTAGCTATTTTTTTGTTTTTTTCTTTGTTTGTTTAGAAGGCTCAATCTGGTTTCAAACCCACGATCCCCAGAAAATGTGGCCAGCACTCTAACCACTGAGCTATGGGCCCTCAGCCAACTATGGACCAAATCTAACATCCCTCCCCTCCCGGCTTTGAAAATTCTCTGTTGAAGCAATTTATAAGAGATTTTGTGTGTGTGTATCACTTGAGTTTTAACACCTTGTCTGTTCATAAGCACTCTACAATCCCTAGATTGTTTCTTGATTAACCCAAGATATTTCTTTTTGAAAGTCTAAGTATGTTGCTTCCTGAGCACCGAAAGATGTATTTGTCAGAAACATCTAACTGCATCTGAAATACCTCATTTCTGTAATTTTGGTTAGGCATGTGACTTTCCTCTCTGTGCCTTTATTTTCTCATTTGTAAAATGGGGATAATCATATTCTGCAGAATTGTTGAAAAATCATAGAAAATAATGGATATGTTTAGCACATGTCATAAATGATTCCTTTCTTCCACCGGATATGTTTCAGAAGTGTTCAATTGTTCTAAGAAAGAAGTGGTATACAAAAAGCAACACTAAGACAGAAATTGGTAAACATAGGTCCAATCTTTTAACATTTCTTTTAAAATGTGATAATTGTAATAACGATGCCTTATTTAGTGGATAGCAGATCATAGGGGAAATAAGATGATGAAAATAATAGCGTTAAGGTGGAGAATGGGTAAAACCAAGAATTTTCAGGTCCTTTTGAAGCTCAGAATAGAAACAGATTGCTTAATTAGAGTTAGTTGAGATAATTACACATGTTAAAAACTTTAATGATAACTACTATATAGACAATATATAACTCCAGACAAAGACAAAGGGAAACAAAAACAAAAACATAACGTAAGGTAGATCAACCCCCCCCCCAAAAGAACAGGAAATAGGGTGGGGGAGGGAGAGCAAACAAAGTATATGATAAGTAGAAAACTCAGCAGAAATATGTTCAAATCCATCAGACTGAAATAAATTTAAAACATTTTCACATTACACACAGATAAGTAATGAATGTATTATAGCAAATCTTAGGAATACTTTTAAATGGTCAGGGAAGATAAACAGTTGTAGAATAGTAGTTAACTTGGGTCTTGAGAGGAGTTTGATAAAAGAGAACAAAAGCTTGAAGGAATAAAACTCGAAATCATTCTATCAGCCAGATGCCCCGGCATATGGGATTGCAGGACACCTACCCTCTCTTTGCTGATATTTTCAAGTTGATTAATGTGGGTCCCAGCATTCTCATAGACAGAATTTTAACTCCGCTCACTAGTAAAGTTCAGACCCATGTAGACATATCTGACAGATTGTTTAGAAGCAGATTTGGCTGACTGTAAACATTCTACTTGAAGGTAATAATTGCAAACAGAGAAAACCCTTCTAAGAAAGTTTCTATTTTTCCTGTGGGAACCAAAAGCCTTCAGAAGTCCCAAGGATCAAGTGCCAAGATCTAAGGTGGGTTTTTACATTTTTTTCTTTCTAGAACTCAGAAGGATCTGTTGTTGATAGGGCCTAAAGAACTGGACACTTCTCTTTTTGTGTGTTGAAGAAGTTAGTTTTCCTTTCAACTTCCATTGTCACTCCCTGAAATTGGCCTCCCGACCTCTCATCAGCCATTCTCATGCCATGACTTTGACTCTCTTGGGAGGCCCATGTCCAATCTCTGATAGCTGCCAGATGCAGGGGTGTTTTCTTTAGTTTAACCCATGTCCCATCTTCCTTTTGTGATGTCCCGCAGCATGTTTACTCTAATTGAAGTCGTCAGTCTCAAACCCTAAAGCCTCCAAGGCCCAGGCAGATGGGATAACTGGGTGAAGGAGGCTGTGTGGAAGCAGGTGGGAGGTGGTCACCTAGTTGTCCATTGTCAGGAGACATTTGTCATTAAGGAACATGGCATAAAATAAATGAGGGAGACAGAGAACTCAAGACACCAATTACTTGGATGTCTTGAGACTCCCAGAGACTACGTCTGACCAACCAATCCCCTTTGGTCCTCTTGGGTAAATACTTAGGAGTGGAATTACTGAGTCATGTGGTAAATCAATGTTTATATTTTGTGAAGCTGCCAGACTGTTTGCCAAGACAGCTGCACCCTTTGTAGTCCCATCAGCAGTGAATGGGAGTTCTGATTCCTCTACCCCTTCACCCATACTTGCTATTATCTGTCTTTTTGATTCATTCATCCTAAAAAGTGTCAAGTGGTAGCTCACTGTGGTTTTGATCTGTGTTTTCCTAATGAGTAGTGATGCTGAGCACTTTTTCACATGCCCAGTGACTAATATAAGCTTTTAATATTAGATAGAGATATTTGCAACCAAAGGGGACAGTTCACTCCTGGGGGTGGGGGGAGGCATGTGTCTGCCCAGGGCTATGACATTCAGCCAGGCTTTGAGACTCACCAGTTACTCATTTCCACTGTTCCAGGTCAGAGAGAACTGAATCCCAAGCAAGAGGTCTTCTGCTTCTGTCCCTCTCTTGTCTCCCCTTCCTGATAATGCAGCTGGGCCTTTCCTGGAATATATTCTGTTAGACATTCTCCACCAGACCATCAACTCAAGAGGGCAAAAGAGAAGCTTGTTTTTAAGAGATGGGGCCAAACCACCCACTGCATCCTGGGCCAGGTGAACAGGAACAGGAGCTGAAGTCACCCATTGCTAACTCCTCACCCGTGACTGCCTTAAAGAAATTTCTCAGGTTTTCACCATGAAACCTGCTTCCTCTCTCCCCTTCAAAGCCAAGCCCAGAGAGGTATGATAAAATCACTCAGCAAATGGAAAATATTTCGTGCTTATTCTAAGAAATGCAATCCATCAAAAATGAGCTGACAAGTCTTTCAATTCCAAGGACAATGTCCACACAGTCCAGGCTGCCTCTGGACCTGGAATTAGACAAACCCAAGCCACAGGCCAGTAAGTATCATGCAGACATCTTGATGGGTGACGCTTTAGCACAGTTTTAAGGTGCCTTCTGCACAGTCATACTTCCCGGGTGTTAGCCAGCTTCTTCATTCACCAGCTGTGAAAACTGGGCAAGTCACTTCATCATCCCATAATGTCATTTTACCATCTTTAAAGCAGCAGTAAATCATCTCTCTTCATCATGTGACTATTTTGAGAAGTGAATAAGGCAATAAGTGATTTATTAAATGAGGGCCTGGAACGTACCAATCAATAAAGAAAAAATCATATTCATATGATTTTGCCCTAAAAATGGGGGCCCTCTGTTTCTTGAATCTCGTAAGTTTTGTCAGACTTTTGACTTCTCATTAATAGCTGCCAACACAGACTATCCAAAGCAGTTAGGTTTGACCAAATCACACAACTCATGAGTTAACTCACACTTGGTAATAAGAAGGAATTGGTATAACCCACACTTAATATAAAAATCAACTAAATCATTCTAGAATTGGAGAGATAAATGTACATGGCAGAAATAGCAACTCTGAAATAGATTAATGTGGAGTCTGGGTCTGTACCAGCCTCGATGATCTACTTTAGGGTCCGTGTTGCTTTTGTCTTCACAGTGGCTTGCTCTAGGCAAGGCTAATCTCGCTGTACATTTCCTTTGTTATTGCACTGCCAGAATTAAAACAAAGTCAAAATTCTAGGAATCCCATTTTTTTTTTTTTTTTTTTTTTTTACAAACTGGATAATAAAGCTAAGTTTGTAAAGCATTCTGGAACCATGCTAAGGAACAAGCCAGGTGTAGCCAAAAGCACTTAGTCTGCAAACAGAACATGCCAAGAAATGCGGTAACTAATCTTCACTATATTAATTTCCCATTTCTGCTGTGACAAATTATTGCCAATTTCGAGGCTTAAAACAACACAAATGTATATCTTACAGTTCTGGGGAAGTATGAGATGGGTCTCCTAGGGAGGCTGTAGGACAGAGCCCGTTCCTCATCTTTTCCGGCTTCTAGAGGCTGCCTGGGTTGTTTGGCTCAAGGTTCTTTCCAGCAATGGCCGTGCTCCACCTCTGCTTACCGTGTCACCACTGTCTCTTCGTCTCTAGCTGTATCTTCCTCCTGCCCTCTTATAAGGACCCTGTGATTGCCCTGAGCCTGCTCAAATAACCCAGGATAATCTTCCATTTCAAGATCCTTGATCTAATCACACTGGCAATGTAATCACATCTTTAAAGTCCCTTTTGGCACGTAAGGCAACAAGTTCACAGGTCCCGGGATTAGGATATGGACATCTTTGGGGGGGGCATTATTCTACCCAGCGCATCCCCCTATCTGAAGGATTTTTGTGGAAAGAGGGAAAAAGGCAGAACTAATATAAATGGGTGGAAGAGGAGCAGGAACTTGGCTCCAACACAAGACTCCCATAATGATAAGAGGTGAGTGAAGATGGTAAAAGCTTTTGTTCCTCCCAGGGCTTGGATCCCCGTGTTCTAGATATTCACCCACTCTGCCCATGTCAGGGTTTTGATTGCATCACTTCCAAGAACTAAGTATTCTGGGCCTTTCTCCAGATTGATTGCATCACTCCGTTCTCTTCACAGCAGTTCATAGAAACAGAAGGTTCTTCTTTACCCACATCCCTCACATTATTTAACTACCTTAGTTTTTGCCAATTTGGAGAAGTAAAGTAATATCTCCTTGCTTTTGTTCACTCGTATGTCTTGCTTCTTAATGAAATTCAGTGTCTTGTCGTGTATTTTGGTCATTAGGATGACGACTTCTATAAACTCCCTGTTGCCTTTATCTCCTTCTTGATGACTTTGGGGAATTTCTCATATGGTCTAGATATCAGTCGTTGGTCAATTTTAAAACTTGCCAATAATTTCTCCCCATCAATCAACTGTCTATTCATCAAATCTGTGGTGTTTGTGATGAGGATTCTTAATTTTGAAGGCATATGATCTGTACTATTTGACACTGCTTAAAGCAGTGATTTTCAAACTGGTGTGCTTGTGACACATTGGTGTGCCATGACAGGATCTTAGGTGTGCCATGAAACTCTTTAAAGATCATTAATTAAAATATTTCTTAAAGAATTTCAAAGCATAGTAAGTGCAATCTCTTCTTTACTCTTTTTTTTTTTTTTTGAACCACATAATTTAGGTGTGCCACAGTAGTTGTTTAACTATAGATTCAAATGTGCTGTGAAATTAAAAATGTTCAAAAAAATCCTTCATAGTCCTAGGTCACAACAATACTGTTTTCTTTGGTGAACCTTAGAGTCTCACCTTTCACATTTCTTTCCTGTCTTTAATCCATCTGGACACCCTTTTCTGCAGGGAGAGGGCTTCGATTGCAATCTGTATATTGAGTTAGGTCTCCAAGCACCATCAGTTAAAATTGATGGATAAAAGCTTATCAACTGATTTCTGTTGCCATCTTTATTACGTATCACATGTTCAGGTATGTATATATCTGCCTAAGAGCTTTCCTTTCTCTCCCACTGATGTATTTATTTGTTAGGGGGGCCACAGCCATTATGTTTTGGCTTCTATGACTTTGTAACATATCTCTTTGTTGTTATTGTTGTTTGTTTTTTTGAGGCGGAGTCTCACTCTGTCACCTGAGCTTGAGTGCTATGGCATCAGCCTAGCTCACAGTAGCCTCAAACTCCTGAGTTCAAGTAATCCTCCTGCCTCAGCCTCTCAAGTAACTGGGACTAAAAGGGCCTGCCACAATGCCTGACTAATTTTTTCTATTTTTAGTAGAAACAGGATCTCCTTCTTGCTCAGGTGGGTTTCAAACTCCTAAGTTCAAGAGATCCACCTGCCATGGCCTCCCAGAACACAGGAATACAGGCGTGAGCCACTGTGCCTGGCATTCGAATATATCTTAATATTTGGTGCATACCAAATCCCCCGATTGACTTATTAATTTATATTCCTATATATAGTTTTCTACATGTTTCTAGTCCCTAGACGCTTAAAAATATTTGTCTGGAATTTTGTATGTCACTGCATTGAATTCATAATTCACAAAGATAATTGATAGCTTTAGATATTAAGACATCTCATCCATTAAACATAGAATATCTCTCAAACCGTCAGATCAACTTTTATTGTCTTTTAGTAGGTTTTATACGTTCATTGTTTTCTCCATAGGTGTTATATAATCATTGGTAACCTATTTCCTAAACACTCTAGGTTCTCATCACTATCTGGAATAGTCTTTCTGTTTCTTCCTCTTTTTCTTTTTTTATTGATTTTTATTGGTATAAAGAAATGCTATCGTTTTTGTGTGTTGATTCTGCTTTTCTCTTATTACAATCCTCACCTTATGAGGGTAGCAGTGTTAAGTTTATAGGTAAGGAAGTTAAGTAATTAGCCCAAGATGATTCGGTTAACAAGGAGTAAAGCTAGGGCATGTGAGAAATACTGCTTCCCATCCCAGGAAGTTTTGATTGTGGGGAAATAGTGACTGTCTTGTTTAAAACTCCCTTGCACTTGAAGAAATGGAAACTCACTTTACAAAATGGAAACTCCCCATGCAAATAGTATTCTTTGACCATTCCTCTACTGATGCCTGCTGACTCCTAGGAGCATGCAAGGCATGACATCCGCACCCTTGCTAATAACAGTGCAACAAGAAAAAAACACTTCCTTTCCCAGTGGGCCATTCTAACACATTCCTCGAGCAAGTGAAAACCGGCCTTGTCAAGGCAGCGAGATGCTCTCAATAGGGCTTCCCCAGGCTCCCTGGTCTGCTGGCCCGTCCTGTCATTTCCCTTGTCAGTTTTGCTGAAACCCGGACCCAGCCCCCATATCAGCTCCCACTTGGAAGTCTCCTGTCTGGAGCCAGTGAGGTTTGTCTGCTTTCTTGGTTTTGGCTAATAAATTGGGATCATGGGGTCAGGCGGCAGGGGACCTGGCACCCAGGGAGCCCCTGACACTGATTTTATTAGATTTCTCTTTGCAAGGCCCAGGATGCCATCCCAGCAGGGAGCCCACAATTGCTCAGTAACCAAGATTTTGTCGTCTCTCATTTGACAAGGTCATTTTTTACTAGAGGAGGAAAAATCCCACATTAATTATACAAGCAAGCTGGGGCCAAAGCCAGCTCTGCCTTCTCTGGGGTAGGGGGAAGGAGAGCAGGTTGGCTTCCTCTGCCAGTGGAGACTGAAGCTGGGAGAGAGGAGCGGGTGTACATGGTGTTTGGACTTCCCAGGCCCTCCGTATCTGAAATGAATGCATCCTGTCTAATTCCTGGTACCCTTTAGATTGTGTTAGTTTGTCTAAAACAGACTGCTAAGAGTCTGAGCAGAGGACCATGCACGATGACACCTACAGTAGGTGTTCATTTGTTCAACATACTTTTATTAGGCACCAAACACAGAGGTAGGCATTGAGAAAAATATGGAAGAAACACCTTTCCTGCCTTCTTAGCCATTCCCTCTGTATCGCATGAGGGCTGGTTCTCGGTTCCAGCTGTATGCTCTACCTACCCAGGCCTCATGTGGCAAGGGGAGCACACCACCACAGTTTTTCTGAAATTATAAATCCCTGGCATTGCACCTGCTAAACTCTCATGCCAGCTCTGTAAATCCTGTACTAATATGCCACCATATTGTTTTTATTTGGGGTTGCTATGTTTATTGACCTGGCAGAAATAACTATGAACTTGAAGTCTAAATTCTTTCTAAAAACTTGGTAATCACCACTCAGCTTATAAAGATAGAAGCGTGAAGTGGAGGTTTTATTTCAGGGCTGGGAATACCTTGTCTAGAAGTCATGGTGAAAGATTCAATCAATCTATGAACATTTACATTTAGGATTGTTGTTGTGAACCGGATAGGTTTCCTGTTGCCCTTGTCTCCATTTCTCCAGTCACAATCTTACACCACAATCTGCCTTACAATTGGAGCAGTCCTTCATCCCCCATCATTACCATTTTCTTCTCTCACACCTCTGCTACACTGTCTTGAAGTCTCTAGAAAGCCCATGGTTTTCCTTGCAGGATGCTCCAGTAGCTGTAATGGTTGGGCATTGGGTGTCTTCCACCTCCTGAAAGATTTCCTTTGACTACAGTTGGTCATTCCACATTCTCCCAGCAAAAGAGAATTTCTTCTTCTGCCTGTTTGTAACTCCTAAGATAGGCCCTCTTTCTCTTCCTGAGGTAGACCCACATGTCCTCCATAAGGATCCCCAGAACACTGTTGATAAAGAACCGCAAAACAACACTGTTAGGGAGGACATGTTCCCCAGGGGCATCTGCAGAGAAATGCTCCCAAGCGCCAGCACAACACCAGGACACCAGGACCTCGCTGGTCTCTGAATTCCAGTAATTCAAACTGGGGGACAATCAGCAAGTAATTTGTCAATCCTTCTGGATCTTTTAAATCTTTCTGTAAAATGAACATGACAGAAGCAAACCTCCCACAAGGGGATGGTGAGGCCCAAGTAGAATGATCCATGTAATATAGTGACTTGTCACCAATTGCATTACTACTCTGAGAAGCCCTGCTGCTGCCCTGCTTCCAGCAGATGACCTGAGCACCCAGGCTTATAAAAAGATCAAGGTTACCTGGTATGAATGGAGCCTCTTCCCCTTATTTCCTTTAAATGTTAATGGAGGTACATTCCCCTTGCTATCTCACATTCCTCTACCACTATACTATTTTCTTTCTTCTTACTTGTAAAATGAAGACTAAGCTCCTATAAGGCCTTTCTCAGCCAGCTTCTTATCTACATCTTCAGATCTATCTGAGGGTGAGAGAACTGCAGTTGGGAATTTCATGGTAAGCTTAATGAAGGAGGCAACATTTGAAATAACAGCAGATCTTTGGAGGACAGTCAGGACCCAGGACTCAACAAAGCAGAATTGGGGGAGAGGCACATTCTAGTGGATGGCAAATCCAAGAGAAATTCAAGTGTAAGAAATGATTGGGAAATAGGATCTAGTTTACTGCACTACAAAAACCCCATAAATGCTAGAAAGCAAAAGTGAAACTAAGAATAAGTCAAAGTGGGTCATTGGAATCAACCAGAGAAAGAAGATCACTATTGTATTCTCTCTTCCATCCAGAGCTCCAAGTACAAGTGGTAGATACATCTGAACAAATGAACCATTCTGGAAAAGCAGTTAGAAAGCAGGATAACTAACAAGGGGGTTGCAGTTGTCTAGTTAGGAGAGGCTCATTGGAATGACATTAGGCTATTACTTAATAAATCTCTCTTTGATTCAGTTTCTTCTTCTGAAAGTGGTAATAATAATAGAACCCACCTGATGGAGATATTGGAAGAACTGAATGAGGTAGTACTTTAAAAATGTTTTTATAAGCCCTGACATGAAGTAAGCTATAAATAGGTATTAGCCCTTACTTGTGCTGTCATTCATAATCTACATTACATGGGTTGGCCTTCTCTGGCTCACATTTCAGTGTTCTGTTGCTGCTCTCTGCCCTTTCATGGCTCAGAAACACAGTGAGTTTCCCTTTCCTGTTGGCCCTGGGATGCTGCCCACCACCAAGACTTCTCTGATGGGCTTGCTTTTCTGCCTGAATCTCTGCCTCTGATGTGACTCTGCAGGAGCAACCCAGATTACCCCCAGCCTGGTTGTCACCTCCAAGCTGAGCTCAGCGCTGGGCTTTGAGAGTGAGTGACTGGTTCCCTGGTCGGTACTTTTATTGTGGTTTCCTGATTGGTTCAGGATGGCTGGGCCTTTGCTGCCCCATCCCCAAGTGGATTCCCAATCCTGCCAAAGGCTGAAGGAGAATGACTTAGTCATTAACTCCTCTGGCAACAGCTCCTGGCAGCAGTTCAAGGCAGCTTAGAAAACAGGGCAACAAGTGGCTGCAATATGTATTTTAAAAGCCTAGCAGACAAGAAAAGGAAATGAAAACCAGAAAAAGCAGGGATAGTAATGTCTGAACCTAAAGGCACATCCAGACACTGCTGGGTGCCACAATGTTCCCAGGCCTTAGAGGTGAGGGATATGAGAGAGCAGAACCAGTAGGGCCTTGGTCTGATGGAAGTGCTAAAGCCCAGAGTTTTCTTTGCCTTCTCCCACATTCAAGGCAACAGTGAATGAAGAATTCCTGTGTATCCCAGAAGATGCATAAGTACATCTGGTTTGGGGGTTGTGTCCAGAGCACAGGAAGGGTGCCCTGTTCTGCACCATCCCTTTGCAGAACTCTTTTGTCTCAAATTTGTTCATAATTAGGGCTTCGCTGAGCTGGACCTTTAGAATCCAGCCTCCCCAAAGGAAAAGACACACAGGGAACAGTGATAAATGAGTTGGGTTCTCTTTCATTGAGTCCACCCTGGGTCATCTGACTCTTAAAAAATGAGATGGATATTGTCACTGACTCCATTTCACAGATGATAGCAGAAAGTAAGGCCCAGAGATGTTGCATCACCATTGAGTTAAGTTCTTTGCTATTTGCCTCCAATATTTGTGAACTGAGAAGGTCCTTCTTGGTTATCACTTTATTGCAGTTATCTAAGATTGGCCCTGGAATGCAGCAGATGCTTAAAAAAACATACCTAATGAGTGAATTTACCAAAGATCACAGAGTTTTTGAACAGTGCACCCCACTCTTCGTATCTATCTATACTAAATTTTCTATGATTTGGCTCTCATGGAGGCTGCAGTGTTGGAAGGATCTGGGGCAGGAGAGCAGAAGGGGGTATGCTCCATGATCATATTTCCCCAGTTGATTATCAAATTTGGGGGCTTGTAAGAAGAGCAATTATAAGAAGCAAGATGATTGTGTTTACAAATGGAATATGGGAGAGCTCTATCCTTGCTTGAGGACCTCATTTCCTTCTTTGGATTGGCCTTAGACCTAAAGGAATATGGTCCCTGCTTACTACTCCAGCATGATTTTGTATCACCATCCTTTTTATTTATTGCATTCTATTAGCACTGTACTAACTTACTTCCTTCTTTCCTTCCTTCCCTTTCCTTCCTTCCTTCCTTCCTTCCTTCCTTCCTTCCTTCCTTCCTTCCTCCTTAACCATTTTCTAGTGTCATAGACTTAGGAGAGTAAAGAAAAAATGGTTCAGGGAATCTAGGTTAAGTCAAAACTAAAGTCACTGAATTAAGACACTCTTCATTACCTTGTGCTGTTCTTCCTGTTTCCTCTAAAAAAAAGTATAATATTTGTCTGGATGTTTCAAAGTCTTCCCAGTTGTGTTAAAGAATTCCAACTTTATAATCAGAAATAATTACTGCAGAGAAAATGACTGATGGGAGATAGAAGTGAGGCTAAATCCTGAGAGCCTTCTCTGGCTACCTGAGCCCACATTGCCACCCACAAGGCAGGCCAGAACCACCAGGAATCAATGACTCCTGGGATCATACCTCTATAGATGTGTATAAATACCCCTACTTTATCTCTCCTCAGATGGGATAAGTTGGAGATACTTTTTAACACTGTCTCCTAAAGTTTCCCATGGAGATTTAGCTGCAGTTATTTATAGTGATTACTTATTGAATAAAGATGCTTTTAGATAATTCTCTTCCTTCTCTTGTCTTCTCTTTCTTCATACTTTTAGTTCCTGGTATTATCTCCAAAGTAAAGTGCCTAAGAGTTGTTGCCTCAAGGTCTGCTTCTGGAGAACCCCAAACTAGGAAATTAGTTTAAGGACAAAATGGGATTGCTTGGCCTCTAAAACAAGGAAGTTCATGTTAGTTTCAGAATTGGCTCACTTGAGATTCTTTAATGTATTTATCTCTCAAGTGTGCCTCAGTCCACTCCCTTTACCAGTATCATGGTTTTTACTGTGAAACTAGAAGAGATGCTAACTGCTAGCATCTTTTCAACATATTCTTATAACTTAGCAAACCAAATAAAGTATTTTTTTCTGTCTGTACCTATGTATCAATTTGAGATAAGAGTTATGATTGGTTCTGGGACTCTGTGTCCATCCCACTGCAAGGGAATGGGAGAGTGACATCAACAGCCCCACTGAGAATATTTGAAATGAGAAAAGAATGGTTTCAGCTAGGAAATCCCCGACTAAAATCAAATAAACAAGTAAAATAATAATTACTCACCATGATTTCATTCCACCAAAGTCTTTGTCATGTTCTTTTGAAAAGCAGACTATGTTATTAATATAATGGCCTTTGTTAACTCTCTTACCTCCCTTTGATCATACTCAGAGCAAATACTGCTAATCAATCAGGACATTCCGTGTTGAGCCCAGATGTGCCTTGAAAAATATTCCCAACAGTGTCCAGGTATCTCCTCTAGTTCTTTAACCATTTTTTTTTTTTTTTTTCACAAATAATAGTCTAAACATTGTTTATTCAATAAAAATCATGACATATAGAAGGAGTTTAGGAGTATAAAAAGCATATGTGTAGTTACTGTAAGAGAGCTAAATCCCCCTTTTCTTTTTTTTTTTTTTTTTTTTTTTAATTTTTTTGCATTATTATTATTATTATTATAGATACGAATGTGCACCATAGATTTGGCCCAACCCATAACCCTCCCACCACCCAACCCTCCCCCCACCCAAACATTTTTTTGTTTCAGTTTTTGCCCAGACAACCTGGGGACAGTGCCCCACCCACAGATCCACAGGCGTGGCCCAAAGTTGTCAAATTTTTAACAAGTCTGAGCATCAGCAGGTTTTCCATTGATCTGTCTTGCGCTGTGGGT